>CM030936.1:4457892-4585256 GCA_018136815.1 Isochrysis galbana
CGGCAAGCGCAGTCGCGTGCGAAAGTTGGGCACTCTGGCCCATTCGGCCCCCTTGGTCTTGTTGTCGATGTTGCGCAGGGCCAACTTCGACGCGATGTGTGCGGCCGGCGGCGGCGATTGGCGTGGCTGCTAGGGCGGCATCTTTGCAAGTAATGCCTGTTGTGTCATTCTATCTTAGTGGATGGCCGAGAAGGCGCCGGCAGCGCGCCCGGTCGCGGTCGAAAGTCGGGCACTCGGCCCGTTTGGCCAGGTGACGTTGGCGTGGTCGTCGGCGCCACACACGGCCGACTATGGCCCCCCACAGGTGCTCTGAGAGCAGGCCAGGGCGCGCGCATGGCGACGCGCCACAGGGACGAGGGACGACGCGGGGTGAGAGTGGAGAGAGGGAGAGGGGGGATTTTGCACCCCCCCCCGACGGAGTGCGGTGAGAAACAGGCCCTGTTTGCGTTAGCAAACGGGTAGGGGGCGGCTGGCGACAGGAGGGAGAGAGAAGGGAGTGACCCAAGGTCGAGGAGAGTACCCTAGGAGTGGCACAGGTTACTCGAGTCGCGGCCACTTATTTCTCGAGAATCGCTCACGGCGCGAGCTGGTAAGGGCCGTTCCCCTTTGTTGACGAGAGTTCCTCCCCCCCCCCCCGGTGCTTTTTCCCGGAGAGTCGGCCGGCGTCGACCGGACCGCCTCAATGGGGTTTCCCTCATTCTAACTTGTGGGGAGTTAGAATGGGAGCCGGGCAACTAAGTTTATACTTAGCTCGCCCATGGGGGGGCACGAGCCCCCCCCTCTCTCCACTCCTCCCCTGCCATGGGAGCTGCCCTCTGGCGGCCCCTGGAGGCTCCTGGAGGCCAGCTCAGGGGGTAGAGGAGGCTGGGGCTGGGCCCTGGCCTCCCCTGCCTCTCCCTCGCTGGCGCTCCTGGGCCTCTGGGGCCCCCACTCTGCACCTGTCTGCCTGTCGACCAGGGGGGGAGGGGGGGTTGGAGCGATGGGCTGGCCACGACAGGCCAGGACGCGCGAGGCAGGCGTGCCTGCCAGGGAGAGAGTGGGTCAGCAGGGCAGTGGCCTCCTGGCAAGCCATCAGGCGTGCCAGGAGGATGAGTGGTTCCTCCCCCATGGCAGGGGAGGAGTGGAGAGAGGGGGGGCTCGTGCCCCCCCATGGGGCAACCAAGTATAAACTTAGTTGTTCAGTACGTGTATTAGTGTACGGGCTAGTCCAGAGGATGGCGTCTACTCCCGTCATCGAACGCACCCTGACCAGATTCACATTCCTCGTACGCGGCCTCGAATCCTCGAACAAAACTTCGCTAGCGCGCACCAAGCAAGCCTCCCGAGGCAGAAGGCCAAAGATCAAGGACGCACGGGACCTTAGCGCCCCGATATTCATAGTGAACACCAAAGGTGCCCTCGCAATGAACACAAACCTGACCTTGGTGGCACAAGCTCTCGACATAGCGGAAAAACTAGCCTAACCTTCCAACAAACGCCGCACCCCGCGCACTCATGATCCCACGTCACAGGCCCAATGCGCAACACAGGCCCAAACCCACCCTCATGTGCCACCAACCACGAGGACCGCAAGAAAAACCGATCGTCCGATGGAGCGAGAGGAGGCCGAGAAATCGACCATCGGAGACCGGTACACGCCGCCTGCCACTGGAAACCCCGAACATGGAGCCCCTAAGTAGAGCACGAGGGGACGAGCCGCAAGGCGAGTGTATAAGGGAGTGTTAAGGGACGCGGGCGTGGCTGTCGGGAGAATGTCGCAAGGCCGCGAGCGCGGAGTGAACATTAAGAAGTTTTTTTTTGATTCTAGCGTAGTAACTTCCGTCTTGTGTTATGCGTATCTCGGGGGGAGGTTCTTCCGGTTTTTTTTGTTTTGCTCCGGGGCTGCCCGCCGAGGGGGCTCGTTCTTAGCACAGGAGGGAGTTGAGAACACGCCGCTGAGGACAGGTGCACCCCGCTTCGCTGGGACCCCCCACAGGACCCGAGCTCCTAAGTAGAGCACGAGGGGAGTTGCCGCAAGGCGGGGAATGAGGGTGAGGAAAGGAAGGGGGCGTGGCTACGAGCAACGATTCAGTGCCACGTGTGAGGCGAGAATATTAAAAGGTTTATTTTATGAAATAAATTTCAGCATACACCCAACCCCCCCCTCGTACCGATATATAAGCCCTCCCCCACAACCGCACGATTGCACACATTGCACATAGCACATCATCAAAATACAAAGAGACTCACAATAATCACCTTCACAGTAGGCAGGTGCTAGGTGTGGCACGCCGCTGATATAAGCAAACGCCCGCCATCAACTGTCTCTCCCATCCAATTCAGCCGGTATCCGACTACTGTTTTCAAGCACAGCACAGCGTAGCCCGCCACAATTGCAGACAGAATCTGAGGCTCAAGCATATCATGCCATAATCTGGATTTGACAAGGCAGCAACCGGGAAGTCGAGCAATCAAGCAGAATGGGCCGCATAGCACGAATGGCAAGTTGAGATGAGCACAGCACTAGCAAGCACTCGTGACCATCTTCGTGGGCAACGCCTGGCAAAACTCTTCACGTGGACTCCCCGTTCGTGGTCCAAGCGTGTTCTCCTTGGTGCAAGCCCCGCCAAGAAAGGCGGTGCCCGTGTAAGACGGATTGTTGGGGTGGGTGTTCGTGTCACGCTCGTGCGTGGTCCACAGCCAATCGACGAAGGCATGCGGCTGGAGGATTCTAATGAGGCGATGGCGAGCGTGAAGCCGCCGGCAAAATGTGAAATTTTAAACATCCTCGGCACGGGGGTTATGCAGCGTTAGCGTGGCGCCGAGAGGGCCGTGGTGCCTTGAAAGGGTGCAAGCTGACGACAAGTTTCTCTTGACGAAGCCAACAAGTCAGGGGGCGATTTACCGCCGTCCCATGCTCGAAAAGATGCCCGCAGGCATGGACGCAGAGGAAGTGAGTTTGTGGGGGCGCGGACGCGGTGAGGCGAGCAGGGAGCCGCTCGCCGACGACGGCGAAGAAATGGACGTGAAGGCAGAGCACATCGAGCCAATGGAGACGTCGGAGCGACACGACATCATGCGGCGCTCGCTGTCCCTCTCGTCCATGTAGAGGTCCACCTGGGCAAGGCGGGGCGAGGGCGAGGCCGTGTGAGCGGCGCGATGTGCGGGAAAGAAGGCTGGCGGTGGCGCGCTACAGCGAGGCGGCACGTGCGGGGGTGAGAACGCACCAGCGACAGGGGTAGCGCGTCGTCGACGGAACGGACAGCCTTGACCTTGGTGGCCTGGACTCGTTGAACAGGTCGAGGTGCGGCTGCCCGGTCGACTTGCGGCGGTGCTTCCATCCAGCCCGCGTCGAGCTCTGGCAAGATCTCAAGCCGGTTGGTGATCTTGGAAAGGATAGGAGAGAGCAGTTCAGAGAGCGCGTCCTCTTGCGACGTGGCCGCCAGCTTGTGCTCGCGTGTACCGCGCGCGCATACACCGTCAATGGCAAGGCGAGTTGTAGCGGCACTCGTCCCACTCCCCACAGAGCGTTCAAGCTCGTCCTCCTCCGACTCCTCACCATCAAGCGCCGAGTGCTGCCCGTCCGAGATCATAGCAATTGGGTCAGGCGCACGCATCGAGTCGCGCCAGTGGTAAATGCGCGAATAGACGGGCCCGTCCTCCGACAGAGAAAGCGAACGGACCTCGTCACACTCAGAGTCGGAGCCGTATGCTGCGAACTCGACCGCAGTGTCCACTCCAGCCTCGCCGGCGCCGTGGGCACCGGCGCCTCCCTCCCCCACATCGACAGCTGCGCATGTCAGCTGCACCTCAGCGTCAGCCGTCTGCACCACGCCTGCAGCGCCACAGATGATGGGCGAATCTGATGAAGCGCTCATCGCGCCTCGCTCGGCAATGAGCTCCATGCCGGAACAGACAGCCATGGCGAGCTCGCCCTGTATCTTGGCGAGCTTCTCGAGGAACCGATTGTCCGATGGCTCGCACGGGCTGGGACGCGAGGCTTGGACGAGGTCACTCACAAGCGAGGTGAAGGGGATACCGTGCTCGCAGACGGGGTCAGTCTGCGTGCCCACGGTAGCGCTAGGTTTCAGGTTTTTAACGTGCGACTTCCGCTTGTCTTCGACGTCATCCGCGTCGATGCACTCGCGGCGCTGCCGCCGGCCCGCGCTGTAGCACAGCTCATGGTGGCTGACCGATGACTTGCTCCGGACAGTGCGCTTGGGCGACCGCGGCAGCTTCTGGATGCCCGGCGATTGCGGGCGCAGAAGTGGACAGGCGACACTTTGCTCTGACGGGTCCGGACTACAGCGCTGCTGCCGGCGCGAGCTCGAGGCGGCTGCAGGTAAGGTGGTCGCTTTGCCAAACGTCGGGCTCATCCGCTGGCTGCCGCTCGGCGAGCGGCCGCCAGGCCGTGAGAAGGTTGTGGGCGGTGGCGTCTTTCGCATTGCGGGATTCGTGGGCGAGGGAGGCTTTGCGGTAGGCGAAGGCGTCTTGCGGTTTTTGATCACCGCGGTCGCCTCCGCTGATGGGGTTACCGGCTTGCATCCCGACTCAAAGGTGCGAGGCGTCGATATGGTGTGGTCTCCCTGGCACAGAGGGGGGGGGGGGGGGGAACAGGCGCAGTGAGAGATGAGGCGGGGTGAGAACGGTGGGTTGGAGGGGGGAAACTTCAAGCAATGGGGGGTGCATCGGAGAGATAATGCTGAGTATTCAAAAGGGGCCGCTCCGTCGAAGAAAGAGGCGGGAGGTGATGTGGGCAAAGGGGTTTGCCATGCGGCCGGCCAGCGCTGGAAGGGGGAGGGGGGGAAGCAGCACAGGCCGGGCAGGTCGTTTTGGTTGGAGCGCACCTTGATTGCTTTTGGCATGGGTCCGACTGCAAACACCGTGGGAGAGAAGAGGAAGTAGAGAGGAGGGGGGGGGGGGGGGGAGGAAGAGTAGAGGGAGGGCGGGGATGGGGGAGCAAGGCAGGAGGTGGGTGGGGGGGAGGAGGGAGAGGGAGAAGGGTGGGGAGTCGGGTTGAAGGGTGCAGGTAGGGTTGAGGTGCGTCCCTCGAGAGGCAACCACCTCGCTCTGGCCCCGCCAGGCGGCGGGAGAGAGGGAGGGGGGCGATAGAGCGAGGGGGGAGCGAGAGCGAGAGGGGGGGGGGGAAGCAGGGGAGACTGGCAAGCCGAGCTGTGGCGCCTCTCCCTCGCCCTCCCTCTCTCTCTTCTTCTTCTCTCTCTCTCTCTCTCCCTCTCTCTCCCTCCCCCTTCTCTCTCTCTCTCTTCTTCTCCCTCTCTCTCTCCCTCTCTCTCCCTCTCTCTCTCTCTCTCTCTCCCTCTCTGGCTCTCTCTCCCTCTCTCTCTTTCCCCCTCCCTCTCTCTCTCTCTTCTTCTTCTCTCTCTCTCTCTCTCCCTCTCTCTCCCTCCCCCTTCTCTCTCTCTCTCTTCTTCTCCCTCTCTCTCTCCCTCTCTCTCCCTCTCTCTCTCTCTCTCTCTCCCTCTCTGGCTCTCTCTCCCTCTCTCTCTTTCCCCCTCCCTCTCTCTCTCTCTTCTTCTTCTCTCTCTCTCTCTCTCCCTCTCTCTCCCTCCCCCTTCTCTCTCTCTCTCTTCTTCTCCCTCTCTCTCTCCCTCTCTCTCCCTCTCTCTCTCTCTCTCTCTCCCTCTCTGGCTCTCTCTCCCTCTCTCTCTTTCCCCCTCCCTCTCTCTCTCTCTTCTTCTTCTCTCTCTCTCTCTCTCTCTCCTCCCCCCCCCTCTCTCTCTCTCCCTCTCTCTCTCTCTCTCTCCCTCTCTCTCTCTCTCTCTCCCTCCCTCTCTCTCTCTCTCTCTCTCTCACTCTCTCTCTTTCCCTCTCTCTCCCCCCCCCTTCTCTCTTTCTCTTCTTGTCACTCTCCCTCTCTCTCCCGCCCCCATCTCCCTCTCTTCTTGACTCTCCTCTCCCTCTCAACCCCCCCCCCCTTCTCTCTCTCTCTCTCTTCTTCTCTCTCTCCCCCTCTCTCCCCCTCTCACCCCTTCTCTTTTCCGTCTCTCTCTCCCCCTCTCTCTCCTTCTCTCTCTCAGTCTCTCTCCCCCTCTCACCCCTTCTCTTTCCGTCTCTCTCTTCCCTCCCTCCCCCCTTCTCTCTCTCTTCACTTCTACTCTTCTCTCTGCCGCATCCACTCTCTCTCCCGCTGCTGCTGCTCTCTCCCTCTCTCCAACTTTCTTTCACTGAAACACCATTTATTTCATCGTGGCCATCGTTCTCTCTCTCTCCCGAGCCATAAGCTCCTTCCTCCAATTATCTTTCGGAACCCTCTCCACAACCAAAGATCCGTCCGATCCCCCCGGAGCCCAGAGAGTGTCTCCCACACCTCCACCCAGCAGTTCCCCCCGCGCCCCCAAACCCCCTCCTCTCTCTCCTGTTCCCCTCTCTCTCCTCTCTCTCCTCGCCTCTCCTGCCTCTCCCCAAAATCCCCGCTCTCTGTCTGCCTAGAATACTACTCTCTGTCCCTCTCCCCCTCAATCTCTCCCTCCCCCCCCACTCACTCTCTCTCTCTCTCTCTCTCTCTCTCTCTCTCTCTCTCTCTCTCTCTCCCTCCCCCCCTCCCTCTCTCTCTCCCCCCCACCCTCGCCCCCCCCGCCCGCCCGCCGGCCTCTCTCTCTCTCCAAGTCCCCCACCCACCCACACCTTCACTGTTCCTCCGTTCTCGCTTGATTCTATGATTCGCTCGACAACCTCTTCTTCCACCACATCCACCTCTCGACGGCGAACCGACGACTCTCCCTCTCCCGAGGCTTCTTTTCTCGAATCTCCTCGCCCTTTTTTTGTATTTGAGAAGCTTGGCCACCCGTCCCTTTCCCCAGCAGGAAGCAGGACAGAGAGAGAGAGGGAGAGAGAGAGAGAGAGGGAGAAGAGAGAGAGAGAAGAGAGCGACGAGATCCGCTGATTGTTGGCGAGCGCTCCCTCGCCTTCTCTCTCTCTCTCTCTCTCTCTCTCTCTCGCGCGCGCGCGCGGGGACACGTGGCCGCCGCGCGGCTCGAATCTCTCTCGCGCCCGCATCCGCGCGCGGGGGGGGAAGGGAAGAGAGGGAGAGGGGGGGGGGGGCGGGAGAGAGAGAGAGGGAGAAGAGAAGAAAGAAAGGGGGGGGGGGGAGGGGGGGGGGGGGGGGGAAGAACAGGGGGGGGGGGGAAGAGGGGAAGAGAGGGAGAGCTTCCCTTGATGGTCTCCCCGGGAGAGCCCGCCGGTCTCTCACAGCCAGAGACTCCCCAGAGACTCGCAGAGACTCGCAGAGACTCGCAGAGACTCCCCAGAGACTCGCAGAGACTCGCAGAGACTCCCCAGAGACTCGCAGAGAGAGCTAGAGAGAGAGCCACAGAGAGAGAGAGCCACAGAGAGAGAGAGCCACAGAGAGAGAGAGCCACAGAGAGAGAGAGCCACAGAGAGAGAGAGCCACAGAGAGAGAGAGCCACAGAGAGAGAGAGCCACAGAGAGAGAGAGCCACAGAGAGAGAGAGCCACAGAGAGAGAGAGCCACAGAGAGAGAGAGCCGCAGAGAGCCACAGAGAGAGCCACGGAGAGAGAGAGAGAGAGGGCCACCACCTCGTCGGGAGTCAAGTATAACAGTATCACCAGCACACCCCCACCGCCACCAAGCAAGACGCACACACACACACAAATAACAACCCCTTCCCGCACGGGGGTAGGGCTAGGCAGGAGTCTCAACCTACCGTAAAAACATACACTTGGGTACTACGATACTCCACGTGCAGCCAACTCCTGGCGTGCGCGTAACCCCGGGCAACCCCCTGTCCTTCGTGGCAAGTGGCAAGAGCTTGGAACCCAGGCTGCCCAGGGTGCCGGGCGACACACCGTAGGGCCAGGGCATCCCCTCCGCCCACTCCACCGCCATGGCATCGTCGCCGGGCGCGCCCGCTGAGTCGCCGGACGCCGGACTTGACGCGGCCGCACGCACTCACACACATTGGCCCAGGCCAGAGTTTCGCGAAATGTTTTGCACAATTTGGGTGGACCGCCAAAATAGAAATTTTTGACCGAAATTTGGGTGCAAGTGCGAAGCGCTGAAGAACGGAGAACGGCGCGTAGCGCCGAAGCGAAATTTGGGCCCCGAAGCCTCCCCCCCCCCCGCCTCCCCCCCCCGCATGCGCATGACGCCCTCTAGCTCTGCTAGCTCCCGCTCTAAGCGGCCGAGGCCTGCCTCCTTAGAGAGGGAGAGGGTGCCGCCGTCCAAGTCCGAGTCCGAGCGCGGCCCCCTGCGCAAAGTGGTGCAGCAGAACACGGCATCAGAGGCGGGGAGGAGGAGGACAATGCCCCGATGCCCCGGAGTCGGAAGAATCGGAGTCGAACTACGCGCTACGCGACAACGTAACGCCATTGAAGAGGACAGTCCCGTGGACGAATTGTTGCGGGCGGCCTTGCGTGAGACCAATAGGGGTAGGCCAGGATATCCCTTTTTTTTCTTTTTCCACCCAAATAATATCTAATATCTCTTGAAAATATCCCTGTTATATCCAAGCCACCTACCAAAATATCTCAAAAAAAACTCTGCATATCTTCGCTACTATACTATTACAACAGCGTGTATACACACGCACACGCACACATATATATATGTATAGTAGTAGTATAGGTATATACTTTAAGTGTTAGTATTAGCGTGCAGCTAGTAGCTGTTGACCATTGATTGGTCATAGATGCTAGATGATGATTGATGGGGTTCGAGGCACTCATCCGTCATCCGGAACGACAAGGTCGACGCGGCCCGCGGCTTGGGCAACGCCACCAAGTTCGGCGAGTGCCTCGCAAAAACGCGATTCCGCGTCGAGAACCACGAGCTCCCTCGGTCCGCCCTCTCGTGCGTGAACCTGTGCCAGCGTTACCTAAGCCCCTACGAACAGGCCCGAGTGAGCCAGCGCCCCGAGTCCGCCACGGTCGCCGCCGCCCGCCGCCATGCCCACGCCTAACCCTCCCAAGTCCCAAGTCTGCCGCCTCGTCGTCCAAAGTGTCGAAATCCTCCTCCACGCCTAAGGATGCCACGGCCTCGTTGGTTGCCGCCGTCCAATCGGCGGTGGCGGCAGCTCTCAAGTCGCAAGTCGCAAGCCTCTACCACCCCGACGCGCAAGACGGACGCTCGCGGAGCCCCACCTCCACCTCCGAGTTATTCGGCCTCGTCGCCGCTACCGGACGCCCTTCTTGAGCATCCCATCAGCCATCAGTAAGAATATGTCCTCTCGACGCCAATGCGCAATGCGATCCACCTCCCAATGGTCTCGGACTTCCGGCTGATTCCGGCCTCACAGCATGGGACTCGAGTAGCTGTAGCTGGTCCCGAGCCCGAGCCCGAATCTGGCAAATTTCTCGATACGCCGGGCATCCCGCCCTCCGCGCGGCTCTCACTCGCTGTCGGCCCTCCGATGCCTCGATGACGGCGCCGCGGCTCGAGGATCTCGACTGCGATGTCAAAGTATGGACGACCGCCAATGCCAATGGCTGCGCGTATTGCGCTTTCCGTCCCCGCGCACCGCCCGGCACGCCTGAAGCTGAGCTTTGGAAATAAGGTCCGGCCAGCGAGACATCGACCACTAGCACAGAGAAGACAAGATGATCACATGGAGCCAGCAAGGCATTTCACTCCAAACACCATAATAGTGGTGCCAGAGAGAAGGGTTTGCAATAGTGGTTAGTGGTGCTATCACACAAGTGATGAGCAAGTACATGAGGATCATAGAGCCTCGATTTGTGTGCAGCACAACTTGGACATGGCGCGCACGACGATGACGAGGCACACGACGCGAGCGAAGAAAAGAGGGAAAAGGGGTCTCCCACAAGGGGACAACAAGACCCATCCTTTCATCACTTCATCCCACAACTTGCCCCACAAAGGGAGGAGATAAGGGTCTACACCCATAGGGTGGGGGCACGCTCTGGGGGAGGCGGGCTCTCTCTCCTCTCTTAGAGGTGGGGGAGAGTGGGTTAAAAAAAAACTTTTGTTGATCCGGAGGCCCATATTTTTTTCCCGTCAGTCCAGGGGAAGATTTCCCCTCGTCTCTCTCCCTCTCTCATCAGCTCCACTGCCCTCACCATCATCACCATCCGCACCATTGCCGCTACCACCACCATCGCCTGCCTCACCGCCCTTGCCATCGCCACCTTCTCGAGCTCCACCATTCCACCATTGCCTCCACCGCCCTCGCGAACGCCCTCGCCACCGCCCTCGTCGCCTCCACTTTCTCCGGCTATTCCTTTTCCACCTCCACCATTGCCCCCACTCTCTTCACATTCCTCTGCCTCTCCCTCCCCCTCTCTCCCTCCTTGCCTCCCACTCCCTCGTCCCTTCCCTTTTCTCTATCTCTTTCTCTCTTTGCTCTCTTTCTCTCCCCCTTTTGCCCCTGTCTCCCACCCTCCCTCCCTCCCTCCCTCCTTCCTTCTCTTGCTTTCTTTCCTTCCCTCCCTCTTTCCCTCCTTATTTGGCCTTGCCTTCTCAGCCCCTTTCCCTCCATTGACATAGGGTTTTGCTACAATGATTCGTCGAGCAGGTGCCTTGATAATTGGTGAGCGCCCTCGTCAAGATTGGCGCTCTAATGCCAATGAAGGCATCGACGAAGAAGTTGAAGAAACGGAGGAAGAGGTGGCACAAGGAAAAGAGGAGCCAAGTGACGAAAGTGTAACGGAGATAGGGTTTTGCTACAATGATTCGTCAAGCAGGTGCCTTGATAATTGGTGAGCGCCCTCGTCAAGATTGGCGCTCTAATGCCAATGAAGGCATCGACGAAGAAGTTGAAGAAACGGAGGAAGAGGTGGCACAAGGAAGAGAGGAGCCAAGTGACGAAAGTGTAACGGAGCTGGAGAATGCAACTTAGTATAGACTTAGTTGTGATTGAAAAGACAATAAGAAAGAAGGCTTTGCCCAGCCGTCCGAGGGACGGCGAGCTCGTAGTTCGGAGAGGTGAGACATGTGAAGGACGAGGTGAAATGCGAATGGGTGTGAGAGAAGTATCAGGAAGCGAAAGCGAAAGGGGTGGCGGTCTAGGCCGCCGATGAATCAAGAAGTCAACGAAGCACATGACAACGAACGAAAAGGAATGAGCTAGCAAGGGAAGCGGAGGGGGGGAACTAGCTTGGGCTTGGGGCGAGGGCGATGGAATCGGGTTCCCGAAGAAAAAGTTTCTTAGTAGCAGTATAAGGCATCTCCAAGATTTTCTTTCATCTAGTAGTCTAGTAGTAGTAGTAGGGTCTGTTGTGGTCCTAGATGGTAGAAGGTAGATGGGACGAAATACGTACGAAATACGCGCGGTGCTTGTGGGCTTGCAAATACAGCCAAATACATATTTATCTACTTATTTGGCCGGATGTATTTGGCCTCGTATTTGGCCGGAGGTCAAATGCATTCGAGGCCTTCAACCCAGGACGCGTTTCAAATACAGACAAAGACATATGTATTTGGCCAAATACGGTACATAATACGTATTTCCCATCTAGGGTTGTGGTAGGGCACGGGCTAAGTCTCGCGAGTTTTGTTGTAGACGAGCTTCCCCCCCCCCCCCCCCCCCCCCCCCCCCGCGCGCGGCGGCTCGCGATGTCGTCAGTGCTGGGCAAGCGCACCTGGGAACCTGGCGGCCCTCCTGCGGGCGGCGGCGAGGAGGAGGCGGCGCTGTCTGCAGAGTTAGCATGGCTGCACTCGCAGATTCCTACCCTACAGAAGCAGCTCTCCACCCTCCAGCAGCAGCACATGGCCCTCTCGTCAGGAGGGCCGATGCCGCCGCCGCTCTCCGTAGTCAAAGCTCCGCACGACCCAGCGTGGACAGAGCAGACGAACCCGGAGAACGGGATGACGTATTACTGGAATTCGAGGACAGGAGAGTCCGTCTACGAGCGGCCCGCCGACTACAACCCGCCGCTTCCCAACAGGAAGGGGCCTGTCGGAGCCAACCTCTTTGTCGTGCGCAAGATGCGGCGCGGCGACTTTGATACTTTCACCGATGTCGATCTGCGCGCCGAGTGCTCCAAGTACGGGACGGTGCTGCGGGCCGAGATGACTGTCGACAAGGCAACCGGTATGAGCAAAGGTGCGCGCTACTCGCGACAAGGGCAGAGGAGCGAACGGGGCCTGCATGCCGGAAGGGAGAGAGGCAGGGGGTTCGCAGTGCACGGCGATGCAGTTGGGAGGTGTGCTCACGCGCTCCCACCCTGCCAACGCGCGCTAGGCTTTGGCTTCGTCAGCCTCTCCACAGTCGAGGAGGCGGATGCCGCGATCGCCGGCCTCAATGGTGCTTGGGTCGCAGGGCGTGAGATGCGTGTTGAGAAGACCAAGGAGGACGGAGGGTGAGGCCCCACACGT
Organism: Isochrysis galbana; assembly: GCA_018136815.1. Lineage (NCBI taxonomy): Eukaryota > Haptophyta > Isochrysidales > Isochrysidaceae > Isochrysis > Isochrysis galbana. The sequence goes on from CM030936.1 coordinate 4,470,184, forward strand.
GGCGATGGCTCGGGCTGACCAGCGGTCGGGCACTTCCAACCACGTGACAGCACGCGTGTGGGGACTTTGGGGTTTTCTGAGATCTGACCGTCCGCGTCAGCGCCGTAGTCGTTGTATGGGTGCCGACTTCCGGGCGGCTGAGATCCTGACGGGCCAACTGCCACTCCAAGCACGGGAAAGGCTATTTGGCGAGAAGGCTGAGAGCCACGACGCCCGCAAGCTGCACAAGGCGCTTGGATGGGCGACGCTCGCCCTGCACCTTGTCCATGCCTCGACGGCTCAACGCGGTAGCTCGCGCAGGAAAGCTCTGCGCGCTCCGGTGTGTAATGGGACTAGGCGATGTGGCGCGAGCATCATCGTGAGCGATGTGGTGTGTGCAGGGGAGTTTGTGTGACAAGAACAGAGTCAGGCCAGATGCTTGTGTTTGCCGCGGTGCAGGGTCGGGCCTGTGCTCTTTCGATGCATGCACCGTGACTATTCGTCGGCTCAGGCATCGGGGAGGCGGAGTCTAGTGGACACGGTGTGCCCGGGGAAGCTGGGAGATGACGGCAGAACTTGCAGGATGGACGTCGAAGCTCCCAAAGCGCACCGTGCATCACACATTGCATGCTGCATAGAAGAGCCTACTGAATTTACACTTGGTTGCGAGGGAGTGTGCGGCCGCGCCCCTCTCTTGACTGCCTGTGGCCCCGGGCAAACCGCAAACCTCGCCTCTAATTAATCGCCTAGCCATGTCTAGCTCGGTCGCTCACGCTCATTTTAACCACTATTTCCCACCTCCCCTGGGTGTCCAAGTATTCAGGATTCCTTAGGGTCCCCCCCTACCTGCCCCGCCAACTCCCTCCCCCCTCCGACCAACCCCCTCCCGCCCCACGAAGGGCAATGGCGTCGGTGAGTGACCCCCCTCCCTTCCCCCGCGCGTGGCGGTCTATTTTGGGAGATTGAGGCGGGCGCTCACGGGAGGGAATCAGAGTAGTGATTGTAGGGCGCATCACTATTGCAGAAACGCGGAGCTTCCGCGACGTCCGATCGCGCGTGATCGGCCGAAGAATGGCCTGGAGGTGGTGGCCATGCAGAGCCCAGAGCTCTCGCGAGCAGGGTGGGGGGTGACTAGTAGCTTGCACGCTGGTTCTTGAGGGTCGCACACACTCGTACTAACCCATCCTGGCCCCTCGCACTGCAGGAATGCCTCGATTCGATCCGGCCCGACGCCCAGGGCCATGGCCCCAATTGCCGTCGACAAGCGCTCGCTTGGACGCCTGGAGGTGCAGCTCCTCATGTGGCCAAGCGGCGCGACGGGCCGGTCGCGACCGGGCCGTTCAGGGCCTGCCTCTAAACACGTCGCCAGAGATAACAAAGGTGGGCGATGGCATCGTCCTGGTGGGTGACGGATCAACCAGGGAGGTGGTTTGCCATCTTGTTTGTGTCACCGATCCTCCTCATGACCGGACATCACCTCAAGCATGACTCATGGTCGTACAAGGCTCGTCGACGCGCCTGTGATAGAGAAGATGAGGAAGGCTGTGATAGAGCACATAAAATCAAGAATCCGAGCCAATACTCCCACACAGCATCCACGTCTGCGTGATGAGTCCGGCGGCGAGATGGTCGCAACGCATAACGAGAATGAAGTGCAAATGTTCAAGGAGCAGCTCAAAGAGGATACACAAAAGTTTACACAACTCATTGACGAGAAGCTACGAGGGAACATCGGCATGAAAGAAAAGATCAAACGAGATGTTCGTGAGGTTGGATATGTCATTAATGGAATGATCAATATGATAAGACCAATGGACGTCATTTCACTCCACGCAGGGCCGTCCACGACGGGTTCAGCACCGTCTTCTGTACATGCAGGACGGCACCTACCTCGCCATGTCGCACCCACACCGCACCCAGGACCATCTACAACGCAAGAACACCAAGTTATCAACGTACCTCCGCCGCACTCAGAACGACGCCCCACGGAGCAACCTGTCTCATCGAGGGCGCAACCCGTCCTGTCTACAGGAAAAGGTCATCACGTCATCGATATGCCTGTGATATTAGGCCCCGCAGCAACCCGTATCCCGACTGACCCTACTATAGCCTTGGCAGAGTTAGCCTCACAATACACTATCACCGGGAACGGTCTGAACGCGCTTCAGGGCCACATGGAGAAGCTTAAAAACATCAATCTCAAATACATCCAAGAAGCCTTAAAAGCGCTCAGAGAGGTATACAACAACGTAATCAGATTATTAATACAAGGCTTGGTCGACAGGGTGAGGCGGAATAAATGTACACTTGTGCAGACAGCTCGGAGAGCTATATCGAGAGAGAAGGCTGCAAATGCCGAGCACGCAGAATTTACCACAAGTGTCATATACGATATAGTACACCCACAAATTCGGTACTATTACTCAATCTCAGCCACATTATACTTCGATAGTGCTCAAGATATGATCAACTATGTCATCGCTGGTACACCTGACTGAACCGCACAACGTGCAATCAATCTAACGACGCAAAACGCTATGCGGGCACACACACAGCCACTCGACAAAGCGCGCCTTCTTCCTCCAGATACACCCCCGAATTCCTTGAAAATCCAGCCTGGAGCCATTCGCCCAGGTGTTACGGGTTTCATCCTTCACCCTTCCAGAAGTAGTCGAGTACAGCGCTCATGGCCATGTTCCGAAGCAATCATCAACGCTGTGAACCCTTGGTTGTTCTTGGTATTCTGATCCGTCTTGCCTTCAAGGAGCACTTGGACGCATCGAGTATGGCCATGTTGGCATGCGATCATCAAGGCAGTGCGCCCATGACTCTCTTGCAGATCCACCGATCCACCTGCGCCTTGGCATCGATCAGGATGCGTGTGCACCGATTGTGGCCCTCTTGGCACGCCAACATCAATGCACTCCAACCATCCCCCTCCTCCGTGAAATTGGGGTCGGCCCCTGCCTCGAGCAATGTCCGACAGCACAGAGTATGATTCGCGGAACAGGAAAACATCAGTGGACACTGCTGTTGGAAGAGAACGACGCGAGGCGGGTGGGAAGAGCAGCGGGCGGAGAGCGCACAGTGGAGAGAGAGAGGAAGCGCGGCGGCGAGAGGGGAAGCGGCGCGGCGAGGCCGAGGGGAGGGAGAAGAAGGTGGAGAGGAAGTGGCGTCAATGAGCGGCGGGCGAGGGGGGCGGTGCGGGTGGGGCGGCAGTGTCGAAATGCGCGGGGTGTCAGAATGCGCGGGAGAAGTGGCGAGCGCGGAGGGAGAGGGGCAGTTCTGAAAGCGCGCACCAGGCTCTTGACAAAAAAACGATCGCTTTCAAAGGAAGTCGATCAATTTTCTTTGGAGGGAAACCAACATGGGATATCATGAGATATCGTGATTTCAACGATATATCGACCCTGCCCCAAATCGAGTGAATGGAGTCAGACCACGTGTGTGTCTCAACATGTGAAGTGTCAAGTTGACTCAAGTAACCTCCAGGTGACAATGAACGGTGTTAGCAGGGATGGGGATAATTGAACGCTTTTGGTCTACTTTTGTGGTCGACGTCGATTTCGATTTCGCACGAGCGCGAAAACGTTTTTGGGTCTGTGTGTTGAACAACCTACTTTTATAAGTGGGGGTCAATGGGGGCCTCGCGCCCCCCTCTCTCCATCGCGGACACCCCCCGGGGTGGGCCCGTACAATCAACCCCAGCCCCTGCCCTTTGGCAGGGGCTGGGCAATCAACACTCTGACCCAGACCCCTAGTGGGCGCGGGCCGAGACTCGCACTCCCACGCCCAGCATGGGCCTGCCCTCGAGCTGACTCCCCCCCCTCCCCTGGTCGCCAGGCATACAGAGGCCACTGGGAGGCTCCAATGGCCAGCGTGGCAAGCGTGGGAGAGGCAGGGGGGGCCAGGGGCTGAGCCCCAGCCTCCACTGCCCCCTGAGCTGCCCTTGCTGGCCCTCTCTCTGGGAGCCCCCAAAGGCCCTCTGAGAGCAGGCCGTGGCGCGCCGCATGGCGACGCGCCGCAGGGAGAGGGGCGGAGGAGAATGGAGAGAGGGAGAGGGGGGAATTTGCGCCCCCCCCGATGGAGTGCGGTAAGAAACGGGCCCCGTTAACGTTAGCAAACGGGCGAAGGGGGGCGGCTGGCGACAGGAGGGGCGAGAAGAAGGGAGTGGCTCAAGACGTCCCTGTGGCAGGTATCGGGGGGCGCAGTCATTTATTTCTTCGAGGACTGCTCGCGGCGCGAGCTGTAAGGGCCGTTCTGCTTCACGACGAGAGGTCCCTTCCCCCCCCCCGGTGTTTTTCCCCGGAGAGTCGGCCGGCGTCGACCGGTCCGCCTCAATGGGTTTTCCCTCATTGTAACTTGTGGGGAGTTATAATGGGAGCCAGGGGTTTGCGAGGGGGGAGATTTGAAGGGATGCATATGTGTATGTGTCTGTGCCATCACTTCAAGGCGTGCGGGCAAGTGCGCTGAGGGGTGTCGTGATAGTACCGGGCTAGTGGGAGTAGTGGTACTAACGCTCAGTTGTTTTATTATTATTGGGTCTGTGTGCTGTGTGTTGAATGGCGTCGAAAATGTGCATATTTCTCACTAGATTCTGCCTAATATACCCATTTCCAGTAGCATATCCTAAGATCTCGCGATAAAACCTCAATCTTGACTTAGTGAATTTTCACCCTTAGAAGTTAAAAGCCCTGTTTGACCGCCCTACCTCCAGCAGTCCATCCGAGAGGAGGTTCGATTTTACTCGGTAGAAGAGAGGGTGTCTTCTCCAGGCAGAGCCTCTCTATTCACACCGGTGGCCGTCGGACGTTTCATTCTATAAATAAGCCGCTACTTCTTGTTGCGAGACGGGGGGGGGGAGGGGGAGGGGGGGCGTCCTCTCTGCTCCCCCCTCTCCCCGCCATCGTTAGATCTCTCTCCTGGTTTTCATAAAAATATCTCCTCGCTCCACACCCCCCCCCCCCCCCCCCTCTCTTTCCCTCCCTCCCTCTCTCTCTCTCTCTCTCCTCTCTCTATCTCCCCCCCCCCCCTTCTCTCTCTCTCTCGCCCTCCATTCTTCTCTCTCCCACCCCCCCCCCCACCCCCCACCGCCCCCCAAAAAAGCTCGCAGCCTGTCCCTCCTCTCCCTCTCTCTCGTCCCGTCCCCTCCCTCCCTCCCTCCCCTCCCCACCCATGCCTCTGCTGGAGCGCCATCTCTCTCAGCTCCTCGCCCTCCGCAAACCGAGCCAGCAGAGGCACGAGGACGCTCTGCTCGAGGCGCGGTGGGGAGAGCTCCGCCGCACCTTTGGGGCTACGCTCGAGCGGCCGCTCGAAGGGACCGCAGCAGCGCGTGGGCCATGCCTCTCGCTTTCGGGCAGCGGGGGATGGTGTGGCCGCGGCCATCCCCTGCCTCTCCAGCTGCTGCCTGAGCTAGAGGTGCGTGCGAGCAAGCCGCCCGAGGAGCGGCAGAAGGCCGACCTGCTCGCGATCATAAGCTCACTCCGCTACTTCGCCGCATGCACCGATGTCGAGGCAGAGCTGCTCACGCTAATCGCTCGTGCCGCTCAGTGGCGCAGCTGCGTTCCCGGTGAGGCTGTCATCGACGAGGGACAGATGGAGGGTTACCTGATGCTCCAGCTGTGCGGACATGCAGGCATCGTGCTGGAGGAGCGCGAGGGCCTTGCGCTCCTCGCCCCTCCAGCGAAGGCGCCCCGAAAGACGGTGCTGCGCACGAGGCCCGGCAACACTGTTGGCGAGCTCCCCTACGGTGCGTGGCGCGCAACTGGCGCCGTCGCGACCAGCCCGCCTGGCAATGAGCCGAGCGTGTGCGGTGGCGCGGCATTCCTGCTTGTGCACCGCGACGACTTCTTCCGCGCCTCGGCCCTCGAGCGCGAACAAACGCAGCGCCGACGGGTTCGCGCGATGCAGGCCATCCCCCTCCTGCTCGAGCTTGGCGCCGACAAGCTAGAGCTCATCGCCTCGTGCATGCAGGACCGCACGGCGCGACGCGGCGAGGTGCTCGCCCGGCAGGGCGAGGAGGCAAGCCGCTTCCACGTGCTCGTCTCGGGGGAAGCGGTCACGGTTCGCACGCTCGAGCGGGTCGGGTCCGGCGATTCAGAGCGGCCAATGCCGTTCGTTACCGCTCACTTGCGTGCCCCGAACTATTTTGGTGAGCGCGCGCTTCACTGCACCCGCGAGGGTTACACTGCGTCGGTCCAGGCGAGCGAGGTGTGCGAAGTGAGCTCTGTCGCGAGCACCGAGCTCGCCTCCATCCTCGGCCCAACGCTTCTCGCGGGGCTGCGCGACGCGGCAGAGGAGCCACACTTGCAGGATGACGAAATCTTGCGCGAGGCAATGATGCATGAGCACTGGTGCCGGTACAAGGCGGCGCTCGTCGCAAGCATCCTCGCCGACCGCGAAACGCGCCGGCGCGGTGCCGGTACGGCGAGCGACGTCAAGCGTGCCGTGCGGACATTGAAGCCCATGCATCCGCAGATCCAGCCGCTCTTCCACAGCGACACGCAGACAGCGCGTTCCGACCGCGCGGGCGGCAGATGGACGGACGACGGCTTCCGCACGCCTGTACCAAAGCATGCGCTCGCCGACGTGCGCAGCTGGGCGGCGCGCCGCGAGTATGCGCAACAGATTCTCAGCGGGCGGGCAAGCACGCCTACTGACGAGGTGATACTGCAGCAACTGCGATGTATGCCCGGCGGCAAGGACTGGACGGGCAACGGCGCAACCCGCCGGCAGGCCAAAGCGAGGGTGGAGGCAATTAGCCGGAGATGCACGCGCCCCACGACGCCACTGTCACCCGGCACAGCCAGCACGGATCGGCCGCGCCAGCCCAGCACGCCTGAGCCGGTGCAAAATGCACTGCGGCGGGCGGCCGCGGCGCGTGCCGGCGCGCCGCTGCGGCCTGTCTCGCGGCGTGCAATTCTCGGCCGAAGCAGCTCGGTTGCCGCTCTCGACAGCTTGTCCGTCCGCACCGAGGCGCGGCCGCCGCGGCCAGCCACGGCCACCACCATCCCACGGCCACGGAAGCCGACCCGTTTCGTGACGACCGCCTCCGAGCGGCTGCAAGCGTGCTCGTTGCACCGCAGCGCCTCAGTGCCCACTCCGGCTTCAGGATGCAGGATGCCGTTGACGTCGCCGCCCGACGGCCAGGCGGTTGCTGGGGGGCCGGACGGCTGCGGGCAAGAGGAAGACCAGGTGCCCGTTCATAGATGAGACGGCGGTGGGCGGTCACTATGAGTCGAGAGCAGACTACTCCAGCAATTCCTTCACGTCCAGACGTTCTTGTTTTCTTTGCCGCTTGTCTTCCTCACCTGCTTACTCGTCGCCATTTTTGCGGCCTTGTTCACCTTGTCATCTGCACGATTTTGCCACGACAGCGCGCGCTTCAGCTTGGCTGGCAACGCATCGATGCGAAATCGTTGTCAGGCGATCTCCACGGCAAGAACGCGCTTGTGAGCGCAGGGACGAGCACGCACCACAGCCTTGCTAACCACATAGCTCGGCATGTCCAGGCGAAGGGTCCTCGGAGAGATACCGGTCGTCCCTGCTGCCACAGTGAGTAGAAGAGGGCGGATGGCGAGCGCGGGAGGGGGCGAAATGCGGTATGTAAGACTGTGTTCACAGAATTGAGGCAAGCGACTGAAGGATAGTCGAGAAGCGCGCGAGGGGCTGCCTAGTCACAGCTCCTTTTCCAAAGAGATGGCCAAGACTTACGCGTCACTGTTGGCAACCACGACCATGAGCAGGGCACATACCTAAACTTCCAACAGCTATCAATCGCCATAAACATCTCCGAAAGATGATCGCCCCCTTACACTCAGTCGACAAAGAGTTCAACTTGGAAATCTATGATGCTCTGACGCGAGTGGCGACGGAGCTAGGCATAAAAAATTTTCGTAAGATCCTTCGGACAGGAACGAAAAAACCTCCAGGACGCCGGCTTAAGAAGGGGCAAAACGGCGACCGGATGAGGACATCACGCACTCTTACCCCCTCTTTCTCACGCCCCTGGTCGAAGCAGTGCGCGCGACCCCCCTCCCCCGGTTCTCCATAGAAGGCAGCGAGGGGAGGGGAAAGGGGATGTGGTAGGACAGGGAGGGTAGTTAGGAGTAGCAAAAGCACTCTGCCTCATGCCGTGCACGTAGCGGTTAGTTTTTTAAGATTTTTTTTATTTATGGTCTCTGGCTGGGTTTATAATGATTATGATCTCCGGCTGAGGCTAGTTAGGGAAGGGTGCCTTGCGCTTGCCGCGGCAGGGAGTCTCGTCTTGACTGAGCGCTAGTCCCGTCTCTTTGTCGCGCCAACCCATGGAAATGATGTTAAAAAAACTAAAGCAATTAATTAAGGCACATGCCAGGAGGGGGGATATGGATAGTTCCTCCCTCACGGCAGGGGAGGAGTGGAAAGAAGGGGGGGCTCGTGCCCCCATAAGTGATCTAAACCTTTTAATAGTCTCACCGCGCACGCAGCCGTGGACCCTCTACTTTCTACTCACGTAGGAAAACTTTCTACACCCCCACGCTCCCAGCCCTTCTCCCCCCGCCATCAGGCGGCTCCCCCCGTGCACTACTAGGGGGATTGGGGTGAAGGGCTTAGATATGGTCCGGTGGCCCGCGCCTCCCCCCGGTGATCTGTTCCCTCTCTTCCTCCTGTGTCTCCGAGTGGGCGGCGACCTCAGTCCCGACTTATCCTGTAAACAGATGCGGGACTTACCTATTTTTCGGTGGGCGGAGCTCCGCTCCGCCCACCCCCTTCTCCGCGCTCTCTCTCCCCTCTCCTGCGGCACGCGCGATGGCGCGCCTGCGGCAGGCCTGCAGCTGCCCATTGGCGACCCTGGAGGCTCATGGAGGCCAGCTCAGGGGGCAGAGGAGGCTGGGGCTGGGCCCTGGCCTCCCCTGCCTCTCCCTCGCTGGCGCTCCTGAGCCTCAGGGGCCCCCACGCTGCACCTGTCTGCCTGTCGAACAGGGGGGGAGGAGGGGTTGGAGCAATGGGCTGGCCACGCCGGGCCAGGATGGGCGAATCAGGCGAGCCTGTCAGTGGGAGAGAGGGTCAGCAGGGCAGTGGCCTCCTGGCAAGCCATCAGGCGTGCCAGGAGGATGGGTGGTTCCTCCCCCATGGCGGGGGAGGAGTGGAGAGAGGGGGGGGCTCGTGCCCCCCCATGGGCGAGCTAAGTATAAACTTAGTTGCCCCATAATAATAATAATAATAATAATAATCAATGTTATATCCTAGCCAACCCCACTAGCTAATTGGACATAACGTCTCAGTCCCGGAATCCCGCCATGCCTGACGGGCCAAGTGTCCGAGTGATACCGGGGGGTGGGGGCACTGCCCCCTCCCCTCGATATTTGTCCTCCCCCCAGTGCATGCACCGGCCCCGCGCACCCCAGCGCGTCCTCTCCTCGAGTCCACGCTGGGGGAAAACCCCTTTCGGGTAAAAGCAACGCAGGGGGGGGGGGGGCATTCGTGAGATAGGAGCCCAGAAGCGCTAATCTCCCTCGCTAGAGCGAGTGGCCGCGGCGAGCCGCGGCCCTTCCCTCCTGGCTCTGGCGCCCCCGTCTTCTCTTACCCAAACGGGGCGAGAAGACACGTTTCTGCCGGAGGGGAGAGCTGCCGCTCCCCCCTCCCCTCCCTCTTCCCTTTTCCTCCTCTCTTCCCTGCGGCGGGGGCCCATGGCGCGCGCCTGCGGCCCCTCTTCAGGTCCCTAGGAGGCCGGCAGGGGCCTGGGAGCACAGCTCAGGGGGCAGGTGAGGCTGGGGCATGGCCCTGGCCCCTCCTGCCTCTCCCTCGCTGGCTCTCGAGCCCCTGCCAGTCGACTGGAGCTGGCTGGGGGGTCCTGATCAGGGGGGCCCAGGGGGAGGAGGGGCTGGTCAGAGGGATGGGCAGGCCACGACGGGCCAGGGCGGGCGAGTCAGGCGGGCCTGTGGGGAGAGGAATGGGTCAGCAGGGCTGTGTGCTCCTGGCAAGCCATCAGGCGTGCCAGGAGAGTGGGTGGTTCCTCCCCCATGGCAGGGGAGGAGTGGAGAGAGAGGTGGGCTCGTGCCCCCCCATGGGCGAACTAAGTATAAACTTAGTTGTTAGTTGCCCCATAAGTGATCTAAGTATAAGTATCATCTAAGTTGACCATTGCAAAAACGTTAATGATACTTTCAATCGACGCTGTCATCCAATCGACGCTGTACAGGTACACGGAAAGATTATTGCAACACGTCTTGGCCGAGAAGACGCTGTCATCCACCTGGCCATCGGCCTAAACCCGATCCTCGTCAAAGCCGGAGCAACCACACGGGACATGATCATGGAGCATGAAGCTGCCAATCGATGAGGAAGATGAATGGAGCGCAACGACAACACACGGCGTGGATTATGGCACACATCCCCTCACCCACGGGTCTCCACGGAAGGCAGAGGCTTGGGGTATGCGTGATTGCGCACGCATCCGTCCGATGTCTTACTTCCAAGGCCTTGCCGTTCGCCCGCAGGCAGACACTTTATGTACAGGAGGTTAGATCAGACGTGTTGCGAACCGGCTGGAAGCGAGATCACTTGGCGTCCTCATCCTTAGACTTCCTCCCGAGCATCGTACCCAAGTCCGGCACATCATCGTCGAGTTTGATGCGCCCGGCTCCATCGTCTGGCAGCCCCAAGTCCTTGAGGGAAAGCTGCGCAGAACCACGAGCGAGCGGCCGCTGCTGCGACTCATGAGGCGCCCAGCCTATGAGATATATCACCTACACAGAAAGAATGCGATGGCTTCGTTGTGAGTACACACGATGCTCCGTCGCTTGTCCATGGCAGGCGGAGTCCATCCATGGTTGGCTTACGGTGCTCGTTTCGAGTACGTTCACATTCACATTCAGAAAAGAGCTGTTACTGGCGAGAGCAACCCGCGACTAGTTGTGGCCGCACGGATGCTGGTAGTAGCCTGTCGCTCGCCCGCGTCACGCGTGCCGGGTGGGTGATTGCGCTGCCCCTCATCACACTCTCTCCACCAAGCATCACCTGGAAGGTTGCCGGAACATTCCCCTCCCCGTCGCCGTAGACTTCTCGGAAGGTGGCAGCGGCAGCGAGCATATTGTCGAGCGAAGCCGTGGAGCGGTGGAGATTTGCGTTGGATTCGCCCATGGCGCGGAGATGGTGCCACAACGTCCACGCATCGGGGTACCCGATAGAAATGATCTCCGTATCGACGGTGGGAAGCGCGAGGCCCGACGCCTGCAGCAAGGCACCGGCGTCGGCCACCGAGACCAGGGGTGACATGTGCTGCGAAACACCGCCGCGACGTTCGAGATCGGCCAGCACCTATTTAAGGGGGCGGGAGGCAACCGCCCTGAGTGCCTGGCCGCAGGGCGATGTACAATATATCTCCAGTGCCGCGAACGAAACGAAATGAGGGTGGCTGAGGATCCCAATTCCGCCCCAGGCCGACAAGCCACTCACGAAGGACGACCGCATCTCTGCTAGTGTCTCGCCGCCAAGGAAGGCGCACAAGAAGAGGCCGTTTGGCTTGAGGGCCCTACGTATCATCCGAATCGTGCCCGGGAGATCGTTAACCCAATGCAACCCCATGCACGAGATGATCAGATCGACCGACTCCTTCTCAAGGCCGAGTTCTTCTTCATCTGCGAGGATATGCTCGACGGCAAAGTCTTCCCCTTCCGGCCCATGGACAGGCGGTGAAACGGCGAGATCGGCACGCGAGCGTTCGAGCATCGCCTCCGACATGTCAAACTCACGCAGGCGCTCAATTCCCCGGCTGTTTCCGAGCGTGGAGAGCGCGCGACGCACGTGGCCGGTACCGCAGCCTAGATCGATTACTTCGGCGAAGCGGTAGCTCTCATGGATGTCGTCTAGCCGTTCCACTAGTCGGTTGGCCACCTGTCCATGCATGATCGGCGGGTGAGCGCAAGGAGCGGCGCTGGAGCGTACTGAATGTAGCAAGGAGATGGAGAGAAGGGGGTGCTACATTTTAGGGCTAGAGCGGCATCGTTGAGGGCAGGAAAAGATGATGACAAGAAAGCACGCGCGGCAGATGCGTTTGAAAGCAACAATATGACGAAACACAAAAGATGAGCCGGTGGCAGAGCAAAGTACAGCGGGCGAGCCGGCGAAAAAGCGGCTCAGCAAGCGGGTGACAGTTGGAGCTACAACATTGTGAGCTAGGGGGAAAGCAACATGAAATACATGGAAGTGTAAGGTAAAGGGAAGGGATGAGAGGTGGCTGGGGAAAGAGGTCCGATAACTTCGGTTCAAGAAGAGACGATCATGACAATGTGGGCAGGATGCTAAGCGAACAGTGCGCAGGTGCATAGATGGGCAATGAAGAGGAAGCGTAGACAACGAACAAGGTAGGGAGGGTTGAAGTGACAACGAGAGACGAATCGAGGGAGAGGGGCCAAGGAAGTGATTTACAGGGAGAGACAATAGAGCGCAAGCAGGCTGGAAAGAGGGGGGGGGGGGGGGGGGGGGAGATGGGAGAAGCAAGCAAATGCACCAGGACAAAGTGGGCAAGGAAGGAGGAAGCTGGCCGTAGAGACAGAGACGAAGGTAGACAGGAGGAGAGGGGAGAAGGCGGAAGAGGAGAGTATGTATGGAAGAGGGGGCAGGGAGAAAGGAGGGCTGGGAAAAGTAGAGAGGCGGTCGGGCAGAAGAAATGAATGTGAAAACACACCCACACTCACACTTACTCACTCACTCACAGACAGAGAGAGCAAGTGAGGGAAGAAAAGGGTGAGGGGGGTAGGTTGGAGGCCAGGAAGGGCACCACGGGAAGCGGGGGGAGGGAAGGGAAAGAAAGGGAAACGAACGGGAAGAGGGGGGAAGGAGGGTAGGGGAAGCGCGGAGAGCGTGAAGAGGGGAGAGGGGAGAGGAGGAGAGAGGAGAGAGAGCAGGGAAAGGAGAGAGTGGAGAGGGGGGAGAGGGGAGAGGAGAATCTCTCGGACTCACCTCATCGCGAAGGTAGGCATACCTCTCGTAGTCAGGCGCAGCAGCAGCGAGTTGCCTCTGCCGCCGCTTGAGCGCGCGATCAAACACCTGCACAGAGAGAGAGCGCGCGCCTGCCCGTCCCGCTAGCGCGCTAGGCCGCCGGCGGCTGCAAAGCGAAGCCACCGACGCCATCGGCGGCGCCGCTCTCTCTCTCTACTCTCTCTACTCTCTCTACTCTCTTTTTACTCTCTCTACTCTCTCTCTACTCTATCTACTCTCTCTCTACTCTCTCTACTCTCTCTACTCTCTCTACTCTCTCTACTCTCTCTACTCTCTCTACTCTCTCTACTCTCTTTCTACCCTCTCTCGAGGCAAGAGTGACGTTCCCAACGCTCACGGCAGCCAACTAATTTTAGGACAACGACCGCCGCGCAGAGACTCGCGCCCCCCCCCCCCCCCTCCCCCCCTCTCTCTCCGCAGTAGAAGTCGCGTTCCGTCAAAAGAGGACCACAATCTGTTTTCTTTTTAGTTATGAACAATAGTGGTACAAAACAAAGCTAATCGCCGTATACGAGATGTGCATAGAAACTTTTTTAACATAAAGTCGCCGTATACGAGATGTTTCGTTTACGCAGCACATGTGATTACTTGCAATCATTGAGCACGCCGTGCGTATGCGCATCGACTTCCCCCTCGCGAGGGCGCCGTGCGTGCGCATAGAAACTTTTTTCCCTAAGGCCCACATTAACGTAAAGTAGCCATATACGAGACGTTTCGTTTGCGCAGCACGTGTGATTGCTTGCAATCATTGTGCACGCCGTGCGTATGCACATCGGCTCCCCCCCCCGCGGGGCGCCGTGCGTGCGCATCGCTGCACCGAAGCGGCACTTTTCGACTTGCTGCTGAAGCGCTCCGCCTTCGGTGGCTCCAGTGAAAAGAACGGATGGCGAAAGGGGTGGACTCCCATCCGCCTCTCAACAGATGGAGTCCGACTCGCGGTCACATTTGCATCTGGAGTCGCCAAAAAGGCACCCAATATCGATGCCCTATCGGCCGCCAACTACAAATGGGATGCTCCCGCAGAAAGGCTTCAAGTTGAGGATACGGACCGTGGAGTGTACCGAGATCATCAATGGCGGCATGATGTCACCTGTCAAGTAGATGCGGATGTCAAGCTCATAGCCATCGACCCAGGTATCAAGAAGAAGCTACAGGTTGCTTCAGCTCCTCTGTCGCGATGCGCTGACGCAGCGCAGCTTGCGGAGCTCGCTGCACGTGAGCCCAAATCCGTCTTTTGGGACATTTCCTCCAAAGACTGGGCGGACTACGCAGGCGCCAAGCGCTGGGAAGCTAGGGTCGCCGGTGCTCGACAAAGGAATCGACCGTATGACGTACTTGTCGAGGAACTGCGGATGTGCAGGAAGAAGACATCCAATAGTGAGACTTTCCAGGAATACCTCTTCCATCTGCTCGGAGGCTTTTCCATCTTCACCTCTCATCTCTTACACCCTCAGCGCTCCATGGATAGATGGTGTGAATCCCGGAAGGCGATGAGCGCGCTGGATCGCATCGCGGACCGCGTCTGGGGGATCAAGAAGAAGAGGAAGAAGGGTGAGCCCCATGCTGAAAAATACACCCCGAATGACGAGAAGAAGAGAACTATCGTGCTGATAGGAGATGGGTCATTTGGGGACACTTTCCCAAAGAAGAAGTTTGTGCGCGCACTTGCGTCTCGCGGATTGACGATTGTGCTCGACGAGTACAACACTTCTTCGATGTGCCCATGTGGCGAATCCAAACTGCAGGACACTGCGGCGATCTTTCAGGTCGCACCTGATGATGCTCCACGTCGCCCTCGGTGCCACAAAGCAGCCGAGCACGAAGGACCATGTCACGTGATGTCTACTTTTCTTCAAAAACAGCTTGATACCGACCGTGATGAACTAGCGTGCATGCAAATGCTGCGCGCTGGGTACCAAGGATTGTGTCACGGAAATAGACCACAGTGTCTGTGCTCAGGTGTCTGGAGGAAGGGACGTCTGTAGTGTGAACTGGTGTTTTGTGTCCGCTTAGCGTTTTCGCACATAACGTTATACACAAGGCTCAATATTATTTGTTTTCTTTTTGGTCTATTCTACCCAGCTACGCGTGCTGAGTTTTCATCTTCTTCATTCTACCCTTTTGAGCTGAGGACCTTACCCTTCGGCAGGCTAAAACGCCATTGTTTCGTTTTCCACAACGTAAAGAAGACAAGAAAGGTCAGTGCGACGCCCACTGACAGCCCGATTCCAGTCTTTATGGCGAAGTCCAAGTCTGAATGCTGCGAGAATGCCACGGTCAAGGCGAATGATAAGAAGATGATAACCAAAGACACAAGAAGAAATATTTGTATCGCCTTTTTAAGCCCAATAACATCGTATACATTTTTGCTCCTGATACGGTAGATCGGCATGGTGCTCGCCTCTAAAGACGTGTAACGAATTTATTTCGTGAGGTGTCGTTCCGTCAATAGTGGGACATCAGTAGAATTGAGCGATCAGATGTCCACAGTTGTATTGTAGTTGTTTAACATTAGATCTTGTTAAAATTATAAGAGAGAGACGCTACCCGTCGCGGTGCCCCTGTGCCCTGTGGTGCCCCCATGGATTCCGACGACCTGGACCCCAATGTGAGGGAGGCTGCCGGCTTGGCGCCGCCCACCTCGCCTTCGCATGATGCCTCCGCTCCCGCGAATAGCCCGCCCAGCGCTATTCCATGGCAGCTCCAGTACCTCCCGCAAGAATGATCTAGGCTTGCTCCATATTCTCGCACGCCCAGCTCCTGGCCTGAGCCGAGAAAAGTAGAGCCCAGACTTCTTTCCGCCAAGAGACTTGTCTGGATATGCCTGAAATGCAATTATAGTCGAGTTTCGCCAAACAACTGGCGCGTCGGGAGATGCGAAACCAGGTGGGCTCACATCCATGGCCTCACTGAATGTTCTCCAATCCACCGTCCGAACAAAACGGACGGTGTACGCCTTGGCGCTCCCCCCGTTGAACATGGCCGCTGGGTTGCCCCTGTAGTGCGTGAAGTAGAGTTCGTACTCGTTGCCGAGTACATGGACAGCTGGGTCGCGCACTCTCCCGTGGGACATATTAACGTTATGTGCGAAAACGCTAAGCGGACACAAAACACCAGTTCACACTACAGACGTCCCTTTCTCCAGACACCTGAGCACAGACACTGTGGTCTATTTCCGTGACACAATCCTTGGTACCCAGCGAGCAGCATTTGCATGCACGCTAGTTCTAGTTCATCACGGTCGGTATATGCGCATCGACTTCCCCCCCGTAGAAAAGAAGGAGCGGGCTGGTGTGCACACGTCCAGCTTGCTTGCGAAAGGCGAACGAGAAGTACGTCTCTATGTTACCTTTGCGCGCGCCGCGCACTTCAGTCCCTCACCCTTCGACGAGGTCTACGCCCAGCTGTCGCCCACTCGGAGACACAGGAGGAAGGGGGGGAAAGATCACCGGGGGGTGGCGCGGGCCACCGGACCATATCTAAGCCCTCCACCCCAATCCCCCTAGTAGTGTACGGGGGGAGCCGCCTGATGGCGGGGGGAGAAGGGCCGGGGAATGGGGGTGTAGAGAGTATGCTACGTGCTACTTGTAGTGGGTAGTGGTTCCATTCGCCGCGAGTGCGGTAAGAATATTAAAAGGTTTTTTTTTAAGTCCGAGGTGGACACGGGAGACTACAACGCAAGGACTCAAAAGTCTAAGGGTACAGAACCACACAAACTAAACCAAACGGGGCGAAAACTAACCACACCTGGACGGACGGCTAGGCGTCGGCACCAGGGCAATTCAGCAACGCGCAGACATGCGACAGAGGGGTCGGCACACCGAGGGCAGACCTCGCTGGGGAGCTATGACCGATACACGGAGAGAAGACAAAAGACAGTCATGGAACATTTGATGACATCGAGAGAATGTAAGAGAAGAGGCGGTATACCAATCGACGAGACCTTGCAGGTTAGAAGTAAAAGTCTGCCATCGTATGGAATACGACAACCTTTGGAGACAGTATAGCAGCAAAACGGACTCTTGGACCTCAGAACCAAGCTAAGGCATCACTGAAGGTCTCAAAGAAAACGGGTAATGAAAACTGCATTCCATCTCCTCAGGACATGATGGGAGTAGCTCATCATCATGGATTATTGGTGGCTTCTTGCATTCGTAGGACAGGTGTTGTTTCCACCGGACGACCAGGGTTGCGCGAGAAAAAAAACGAAGCTCTTGCTTGAGGGAATGGTGCTTTGGTGCTCTGGAACAACTTCAAGAGAACATCCACAAAATAAACCAAAAGCCCATGGTCAGGCCAGAATACCACCAAATGCTTGTGTTTACACGTGGGCAATTCCGTCCTACATTATAGGACTGGTCCTACAAAGCTGGGTACCTTTTTTCGATATGTCACTACCGGACTGTGCGACCCTCGAGATCGAGCGTGCGACCCACCAGGGACCTCCCACATCCCGCGTGAGACGCTTGAGCTTGGGCTCCTCACCAGCTCGCAGCCATTGCGAGGCCGACAGCCCGCGATCGGCCGACGCGGAAGCTCCGCGTTTGTTATGTATGGAGATTCGCCTAACATTCGCACTGCTTGCTGATTCTCTCACGCGCGCGATCCTCCCATTCTCCCAAAATAGACTTCCATGGGCCGGACAAGGCGGGGGAGTCACTCACCGACGCCATGGATTTTCGTGGGGCAGAGGGGGGTCGCAAAGGGGGGGGGGGGGGGGGGCTGGGGGGGCAGGTAAGGGGGGTCCCTGGGGAATCCTTGGACAGCCAGGAGGGGTGGAAAATAGTGGTTAAAAAGCGTGAGTGACCGGCCTATCATTAGGTTGCAGCAACCACTATATGTCGAAGGTTCAAGTTTTATTTCCATCAGAAGAAATGGGGCGTGTCCATGAAGCTCAAGCCTCTAGAGTGAAGACGTAAACCGCTACAGCCCACCCTAGCGGCAGAAAGGGCGTTCAACACTCACGCGCCCGTCTAGGACTCACATGCCGTTAGGTCGCTTCGTCTCTTCTTCGAGGGTGTACTTTATGCGCTGCCGCCACAAAGTGCCTCGTACATCCAGCGGGGCGTCCCACCAACGGCGTACCTTCTCGGGACTTCAACGACCCCACCAAGGCCAACACGATACCTGTGATTGGCGATTGCCCCTTGGCGCGCACTCGAGTAGCGAGGCCGTGAGCTGCGGCTTCAGCGGAGGCGGCCCAAGCACAAGCGCCTTTTCTTTGTGGCCGTTGGAGCCACCAAGGGAGCGCGATTGCTGGAGCCAAGAGCGAACCGTGGACTCGGGCTGTGTTTCATAGTGCATGGTGAATCCGGCCACGCGGCACAGCAGGTATTCTGCTGTGTCCGGCAGCCAAGCCTTGATAATCCACGTCTCGCCAAACCCGCCACACGGCGACCACTTGCGGGCCGTGCTGCGCAGCACGCCGACGCTGAGATCGGTTGGCCACTCGTCCACAAGGCGCCCAACCAGACTGCATGGACGCCGCTCGGAACGCGTCGCAGCCAATGTGTACGCGATACGCCTACGGTCATGCAGCTGGCCATGCACACGTAATGCGCCGTCAGGTAGGATTTGCACCTCCGCAACGGCCTCGCCGCGGTTATCCGCCGCTTTCATGTCTGAGTAGGACATGTCCGCCATCACAATTTGGAGGTGAGGCGCGTCAGAGGGTGGGCCGCCACAGTCGACTACAGTGGGGCAGCATCCATGCGGCGTGTGCCCGCAGACAAGCCTCGTAATCCCGGAACTATTGAGCTCACGCATGAGGCTCTCGGAGGGCAGCCGCGGCGCGCCACATCGTAGTAGATGGCGGCCAAGCACAATCGACGGCTCGGGACCTGGTACCACGTAGTCCATGAGTGCGTTTCCCCCGCGCAGGTGGGTGCCCGCCTCTGGGCATTCATCATCAGACCAGCGCGGATGGGCACACCACTCCTTGAACTGCGTGCGGTACCAGCTGTTGAGCTTCAGCACCCACGAGCGCACCTACGCGACGTGCGGGGCACAGTGCACGGCTGAGGAATTAGGCGCGCCATGCAGGTTCTGCAGGCTGTGGCACGCACATTGTCAATCCTTCGCTTCCGGTTCGGCACGTAGCCAACTGCCGACCGGTTATCGCCAGAAACGAGCCCACCGTGCACGAAGAGATTCTCACCAATCACAACGGCAAGTTGGCCGCACTACCGTGACAGGCATTGGGTGGATGAGTTAGCTTGGGCGGTCGCGCCTGGACTCCCGCGTGCGCCCGCGACGGAGCGCAGCGGCGGGCATGCACGGCAGGTGGGGGAATAAGGTAGCTGGCTGGACGGCGTACCCGCAGAAGCTCGTACATGAAGCCGCCAAGCCGCACCGAGTTCACAAACGAACTAGCGACCGCGTCATCACTCACAGGCGTTGGCTCCGCTCCCATCTCGGCCAGCTCTGCACGCCGGCGCTCGAACTCGCCGTCGGCGCCCATCGTCTCCTTTAGCATCCATCGGATCCGGTTGGGCAACGTGTTGTATTCATGCGCGAGTTGCATCTCGTCCAACGCCTGCGCCGCCTCGGAGCCGTACTTCTCGACCGCGAGGCCGCGCAGGTAGTCGGCAGGCGAAATCCGCTGCGACTCAGGAACCCAGTACGGTCCAGGAATACTCCCGAGCCTCTCGTGCGCGAGCTGGCACGGTGCGAGTTCCGATGTGAGTCGCATCTTGTTGATGTCTCGATTGCCGAGGAGGATGGTGACGCGGTCGGGGTAAGTACGCTTGAGCCGGAGCAGCGAGAGCACCACTCGCACGGAGCCGCCGACCGCACCGCCCTTGTCAACCGCGTCGCCGCCGTAGACGAGCTGCCAGCCAGGCCGGAGGGCCAGGAGGGCACTTCCGTCGTCCAATTGCTCATTCCGCAGCTCGAGGGCGTCTGAACGACGGGCGTACGCGAGGAAGAAGGGCCAATTGCCCTCAACGTCCGTCAGGAAGGCGATGCGCATCGGAGGCGGTGACGGGGTAGGGCGAGAGGATGAGAGAGCAAGAGAGGGAGAGGGATCCGCAGGAGTGCGGACAAAGCCAGTGCCAAACCCCTGGCCGAAAGCAGGTAACAAGGAAGACGTAGCGGCAGAGGCAGAGGCAGAGGCAGAGGCAGCGGAAGAATTAGAGGCAAAGCTCAGAAGAAACGGGGAGGCAGAGGAGGACGTTGAGATAGAGGGGGATGGCGCCACAGAGGGAAAGCCGACGGAAGAGTGCGAAGCAGAAGCAGGGACAGTGGCGGATCGAGCATCACACCCGTTGGCAGCGACACCGCCAGTCTCAGAGGGAGAGTGGGGGGTATAAGCAGAGTGGGATGCACACACAGAAGCAGTTCGAGGAGCAGAAGGAAAGGCAGGGCAAGATTTCGATGGAGAGCAAGGCGAAGGAGGGGGGAAAGAAGAGGGAGAGGGAGACTCAGTGGGCAAAGTGGAGGGAGAAGGAGAGGAAGAAGGAAAAGGAGGGGGGGGCGCAGATGGAGAGAGAGAGGGAGTAGAAGAAGAGGGAGAGCATGGAGTGGTCATTGGCATTCGAGAAGAGGAGGCTGAGCAGTGGGGGACGGGGGGGCGGGGGCGGGGGGGGCGGGTGAGGGGTCAGTGGCCGAAACGAGAGCGCTCTCAAAGTTGCTCACTCTCACTCTCGGCCTGCTTGTGTGCAGCGTGCATACGGCGGAGAGGGCGGAGAGGGCTGGATGGAAGCAGACCTACCAACCGTCCGACGGCGACCCCCTTTCTCTCTCTCTCTCCCTCTTTCCCTCTCTCTCTCTCTCCCTCCCTCTCTCTTCTCTCTCTCTCCCTCTCTCTCTTCTCTCTCTCTCTCTCTCTCTCTTCTCTCTCTCTCCGCCCCCCCCCCCTCTCTCCCAGCCTCCAATGATCTCTAGAGAGAGAGAGCGGAATCATTCCATTTTCTACTCTCCGTTTTTCTTTGTCTAGTTGGATCCATCCTTTACCCATTCTCTCCCGCTTCTTCCTCCCGCTGCTGCCAAAAACACGGTCGCTCGAGCCCCTCCCCTCCTTGTGGGGGGGGGGGGCTCGGCCCAAGTTTTCTTTTCGTCCGTCCACTCGTTTTACTGAACTATCCTTGCCCTTGTTTTTAATTAACTCGGTGACTCGGTGTGGGTGTGGGGCCAGGTAAGTACTTTTACAATTTGTTTTGCAAGTTTGCAAGCGCTCCAAAATTTTGTGCCTTCTCTACAAGTGGGCTGCAAGTTCGGGGGCGCGGCGCCCTCTCTCTAATAGTATAATCCCTCACCTAAGGCTAAGGCTAAGGCCTAACTAAGGCCAAAGGGCGGTAAAATCGCCCTCTCTACTGTAAAACACCGTATACCGTACACCGTATAGTCACGTTCCCCGAGTAGTATAGAGTAGTACATGTCGGCGGTAAACTTATATTGTGTATTAACAAAAAGGATGTTTCTTTCACGTTAAACAGGGATCCTCTTGAGACTTGAGATCCGCGACGAAAAAGTCCGTGGCGGCCCGCACGCGCATGGCGCATGGCCAGCAGAGGTGAGCCATGCCGCCATGCCTGCCGCTGCACTTTCCTGCGCTGGTGTGTGAGCCCGTGAGCAGCCCGCCTCCCTACTCCTTACTCACAGGCGAGCGCCACTGCACGCGCCAATGCGGGTCGCTCACGGAGGGCGATAGTGTCGAGTCGAGCGGAGCCGGAGGGCTCTGAGCCACTCCGTCGCGAGCAGCACCGGCGGCTAGCGCGGCGCTTTGGCCCTCCTCCCCACTGGGAGTCGGGTGAATGAACTTCTGGACTGGGTCGGGCAACCCCATTTGGGTGCCGCAGGCCAGCCTCTCGCGTACGCGCAGCAGGTGGCGGGCTGCGTCCTGGCCTACATCGATCTGTACGTCGCGCTGCACTCGGGGCACGATGTCCCGGCGTCGCAGCTCGATCAGGCGGCGCGGCTCGCAAGGGGGAGGGAGGTGCATGCGGTGGCGTTGGAGTTCGAGCGCAGAATGCTCGCGCTCACAGGCGCTCGGCGCAAGCGGAGCTACGCGCACCATATGCTCTACTCCATCATTCCTATCTACAAGTTGTGCGGTAAGGTGTGGTGTGTTGCGTTGGAGGGCAATGAGGCGCTGCACAAGAAGACGAAAGTTTTCTTCCAGCGGCTCGTCACGCATAATGGCAGGCGTGGCGCCAATGACATGGCGCAAGCGCTGACACAGGAAATCGCAGGTAGGCAGCTCGCGATGGAGAAAGCTCATCGCCTTCCCCCGTCACTCTACGCCGCCAGTTGTGTCAATCAGGTCCTCGTTGCTTCTCGACCGGAGCATACGGAGGGGCGCGGCGAGAAGAGACACTTCGTCGAGGGGACAGTGGTGTGCAAGGGCGAGCGGGCCCAAAAGAAGTACAAGTCCTGGGACGAGCGCATGCAAGCAGTGCAGCAAGATCTGATGTCGTCAGGCAGGCTGTGAGTCGTGTGTGTTCAGATTCCATGTCTTTGTGGCTGATGTCTGTGATTCTATCTAGAGTTTCTATCTCTATCTTTGTGGTGAAGATTTCATTTGTGCCTTTTTCGCTATTCCATGCACAGCGACCGCAAAGTTGTTAAACTAACACAGCCGCAAGTTGCTCGAAGTTGCTCGGAGTTTCGCAGCGCGCGAGCCGCACGTACGTGTTCGCCGTGGGGTCGGGTGGGGTCCGTGTCGCACCATCCCCTGCCAAACTTCATGCACTAGTCACTAGTAGTTGCGTTAGTGCATAGCGTTGAGTTAGTTAGTTAGTTAGTTAGTACTTCAAGCTTCAAGCACTTAGTACTTAGTTAGCACACATCACGATCATTGTACTGCAACATGAGTGCGGCTTGCATTTGATTGGCAAGACCAGTGGTCTGCAGAGAACCAAACATACATTGGACAAGAGAGAAAACACGCTCACATGCGGCCGAATTGGGAGTTAATGAGAATATGATGCGAGCACCCAATGCCCATGTCGGGATCTTTGTGTGGTTGAGCGCCCACCACCGCAACACCTTGGTGGTAAAGTCGTGTACATTGCTCTGATCGACCGTGAAATCCTTCGCGGCAGCTACGTACCGTGGCAGCTCATACTCTAACTTACTTGCCATGTTCTGCACGTGGACGAACGGCTTGAGAAGGCTGAGCTCTTGAATCCAAGTTGAGTCCACATGATGTGGCCCAAATGCCGGATTGAATGCACGGAAAAGGCCCATCTCATGGTGTTGATCTTTGCATTGGTATGGTCTGGCGCAGTTATCTGTGAGACGGTTATGGAGATATTCGAAGGCGTCCTTTACCTTATGGACAAGGGCTTTCCATTTTGCGATTTTACGCACGTCAATCGTAGCACGGAACTCAGCTTCGGTGTTGAGCAAGAGACCGCTGCCATCCATGTACTGAATCCCGTATGAGCCATCCCGATTTATCCTTTTCAGCTTCCCCTCGAACCACGGACAGTAAGGCGCATCGAAGTACTCGTAGGTCTCTAAGCCCACTTTGATCACTTCTGTTGCCCGAAGTACACCAGCCAGGTTGGGCATGGAATTGGCCTCAATTCCCATCTTCTCACCCACCCTGAGGATTTCCTCTAATGCATCATGCGCCAAAAGAATCTCGAGACCGTCACCCTCCAGCATGTATGTGGCCGAGCACAGAACTTCCATATCGAGAGCAGCGGCCAGCTCACTCTGTATATCAAGCTTCTTGGAGTTGTAGATGTGGCGGAGAGACTTGGTATCCCTCAACTCCTTGGAAGCGGTTCGATCTTTCCTCGGCCTTTGCTCCTACTATCGTCGATTCATTCGCCAATTCGCCGCTAAGGCTGCTCCTCTCGCACTGCTCTCACGCGGAAGGGCTGCGACGTGGGGTGATCGGACCGTCGGCAGCCCGACACGGCGCTGCATCGGGCGGGAATCAAATGCCGAATGTAGCTTAGATATAAAGGAACCGATCCCCCCGCGGGCGCGACCGCCCATTCTTTACGGGTAGAGCGTGAGTGCGCGTGACGGAGGGGGAGAGAGGGGGGGCGGATCGCACCATTTCTTGGCGAAGATTTTCGTAGCGTCAGGTAGCCCAACCGGGAGGTTTTTTATTGGGCATCGCGCCACGGTCAAAAAATGCAGCCCAACCCTTACTAGTCGTTAAAAAGCCCCTATTTGACCGCCCTATCAGGCGCCTTGAGGAAGACATTCCTCGAATGGCGAGGCGAAGTTTTCATATTCAACTCGCCAGCGGTCCGGCCTCTTCAGCAGAGGGGGGGAATTGCTGCGCGCGCGTATGCGCGATTGTGGAGGGACAACGATGGGGGGGGGGGGGGTTGTACTTGGTACTTGGTATTCTTGTTGCACAAGGGGCTTGTGTTTTTGCACTCCCGCCATGAGTAGCCTAAATATCCCGCTTGTATAGTGGAATATCCCGCGCGCCGGTATCCCCCCAAAATACCCAACCAAATATCCGGAATCTTTCAGCCTGAGCCTAGGCTCGGCTTAGTGCTCTTGTTGTTCTTTCTCAACCACTTGTTGTCGATGATGTTCAGCTTAGAAGGCTTGCTGAAAAGCGCTGTTCGTGTTCCACTCAGGTGAACGATGTTCCGTGCTCAACGTTCGGATGCCCTTCCGGCACATTGATATTGAACAGCTTCACTCGACTCTTCTATCAGCTGTGTACTGATGCGTTATTGCTATCCGCACGCCCCAATGCTTCCTGTTAGCCTTTCCTCCGGCCGCACGTGGGGTCCCCAAACATGTGGCCTTCCGTCGCGTCCCTTTGAGTTTACTGTGCCGAGGAATAATCCGATTCCACTCATGGGGCTCCCTCCTAACCACGGATTGAGCACGCGATCTACCTTTTGATACGTTGCGGCGCTTGTCCGCGCATGCTTGTTCTTCTCAGAGCGCAGGATGCTACCCTCATCAATCGGGAGCTGTTGATGCTCCGTCAACGTAATCGAAGTCAACAATGACAGGATAGTGATCCGAGGGCACGGCGAGCGAGGGGAGAAGGTGGGCTCGAGCTTCATGCGGTCCACCAGGGAATGTGACGGGACCATAGACGTGAGTAGCATGTTTTAGGTTATCGTCGGTGTAGAAAATCTGGTCGATGCACCCGAAAGCATGCTCACCAACCTATGATTTGTGAGGCGTCAGCGGCATGTGCGGCTCAAGAAGAAGACGCCAAGGCATTGGCTCTTTTCAGTCCAGCAGCAAACGTTACTGACGACGCTACTGGTAGACCGCAACAAAGAGAATGGCATCCACGCACCTTGTGCTTCTGGGTTGAGAGAGGTCCTCGAATTTTATTCGTAGTGACTGGCACGGGCGCCGAGGTTGCGAGGCCAGACGGGTCATACCACCCATCCCAGACGGAAGCCACACCATCTGCCCCACGAAGCAGCCTCCACACAGTGCTCGCCGCATCCTCACTACCGTCCTTGGAGGCCGGCACTGGAAGCTTGTCAGGGGCGCTGTTTGCGTCCATGCACAAGATGGTCGGAGCGCCGTGCGGACGGGCAGAGGACGTGAATAGCTCAACTAGCGACGGGCCCTCGCCCGCCTTGAGTGAGCCTGCGCAAGCTGCAGCAAACCCGCCGCCATCTTGCACATCGGAGCCAGAGCACCTCTCGACGAGCGCGATAGTGGGTTGCTTGAGGAGATGCAATCGCTCGTCTTCGGCTGCATCGCCAAATCCAGATGGAAGATGCGTGCAGATCACACTCAAAGACGCGCCATCGGCTAGTCGGAGTAATGTCGCACGCACCTATGTGTGGAGCCGATGATGAGTCGGCTGGGAATGTGCACTTGCGCGCGTGTGCAGGCACAGCTAGCTGCCGTTCCCGGAATCCTTCTGCGGTATTGCGGCTCGAAGGGTTGGTGGACTACACCGAAATGTTTGGTGTGATCAGCATGTGCCAAGCCGACCATCCCAAAAAGCGCGGAGTGCACAGGGCCGTTTCTCACCGAACCGCAGATCTTCTTCGGTTCATCATGCAAGAAAAATTCGAGGGAAGTGGCCCTCCACGTGTCGCTTCTCCAGAACACCGCCACACCATCGTCTTCCGCCTCGGTGCCATCCGAACGCATTCCGTCCGTTTCTGCTGCGGCAATCGTCCGTCGCCTTGCCGCTGATGGCACTTTGGGCGCGAAGGCGCATTTTGTCGCCTCAAGCACGGCAAGCAAGGACTGCGGAGTCGGCTTTCCTGAAGTGGCCCCACTCGCGACGTCAGCATCGCGTACTCCTGAAGCGCTGGTGTTCAGTTCGGATAAGGCCACGTGTGGTGGCTTGTAGGTATCAGCTGACAGAGCATCCTCAAGGGAGCACTCATAGCCCATCTCGCCGAGATCTCTTATCGCCTCTCGCACCCAATCGAGCTCCTGCAAGAGCTCGGGCGAGAGCAGGCGAAGAGTGACCAGCACGTGCCGGCTGACTGAGACAAAGAGGGCCCAAAGGCATTCTGGCAATGTAGAGATGGTCCTCGGACCCCTTGTGCCTCCCGAGCGTGTTGCGCTCACCTGGAACGTGAGGATGTCTGGCTCATACGTCGCCACCAGCTCTCGCACGCGCGCCCACCGGCGCCTCGCATCCAGCACGACGGCGTGGTTTCGCAGCTCGTCTGTGCGGTCGCGAGGCGCGCGTTGCCCAGCGCGCCCCCTCTGGTCAACAATGCCGTCCGGCGTCCTTGAGCCTTCGTCGGCAAGCACATACTCGAGGGTAAAGCCGTCGTCCGCCAGCCCACGCGCAAGCAGGTTCCATTGCATCACGCGAACCTGGCGCGCCGAAGGAGTCCGCACTCTCTCCAACCGCTCTCTCTGCAGCGCGCTGAGCGCCGGCTCAGCCACGCCCAGCTCACGCAAACAGCTCTCGTGCATGCGGCACAAGCGGCCGGCGTGATGCAGGGGACGGGGGGGGGCATTTGCGTCCGCCCGCTCCTCGCACCGCCGGCTGTCCTCCAAGCTGCGAGTCGGGGCCTGGAGGTGGCCCATCCTCGCAACAGGGGTTGCGTCAGAACTTCTCTAGAGGCCGATCTAGGAGAAGCACCTTTGAAGGTGCTTCGCGGCAGTTGAGTGCTCTGAGCTTCCTGTATTCAGTGAAATGGACGTTTCATTCACTGAGACGCACCCTATCTTCAAAGCAACCGCGACATGCACCACCTCCAAAAGCTGCTGCTTCCTTCGCCCATGTGGTGGACAGGTACTGAGAGAGGGAGTTTCCTGGGTCGGCCAACACCCCGCCAAGGGTCGTACCCTGTCAGAATTTTCTTGTTGTCCTAGTTTAATCCTAGTGCTGAGGGACCGTGCCTCATCGGCAACGGAGCCCCTACCCCGCGATGGGGGTGTGCGCGGTTGGTGCATGGCTCGTCCGGTGTATGTGGCTAGGGATGCTAGCCCACATGACCTCTTACAAGACTACAATTTCTAACGTGGTACCCCCGCCGAGAGACCACCCCAACTTCTACAACCATAGCGCGCTCGACGACGCCGCTCAAGGGTACAACACCACAACAAGTAAACTCGACAAATTCGTTGAAACTCTTTTCTTCGACTCAGCGGCCGCCGACCGCGCCACACGCTCCTCCAAGTGGTGGGACCTGGACCACATGGCCAAATCACTCAACCCTACATGGTAAACACGGGTTCACCGTGTTTGTACACAGGCCAAAAACAGCCCGTTTTCACCGTGTTTCAAACGCCCTCCCTAGCAGCACGCCGTGTTTGCGAGGTTCCCGTGTTTCTAGAAAAGCCAAAAACAGGCTGTATTTGCTGTGTTTGGATGCCCCCCCTGCCGTGTTTCACATCTAGGGAACTTTAGTGACAGCCACAGCCAGAACCACCGCCCCACAGCCCTTCGTTCGCCGTTCGTCCCCAGTCCAAACACCCACATGGGGTTGCCCGACCCAGCCCAGAATTTCATTCACCCGACTCCCGGCGGGGAGGAGGGCCAAAGCGCCGCGCTATGACGAATTGGAGTGGCCCACAAGGCCTGAGGGCAATGAGGAAGGGGCGAAGCCGGCGGCAGGCGCGGCGAGGGAGACCACTTCGGAGGTGCTGACGGGCTGAAGCCCGTCAGCAGAGGAAGGCGGGCAGGCGGGCTTGAGCGAGGGCGAGGACGGCGGCGAGAACGACATGGAACGAGCGGCGAGAGGCGAGGGCGAGTGAGAGGAGGGCTGTGAAGGCAGGGGCTGGCGAGGCGAGGCGAGTTTGTTGGGTACGAGTGTTACGAGAGCGAGAGCGACGAGAGCGAGAGCGACGACGGATGACGACTGACGACAGGACGACGGACAACGACACCCAGGAAAACACCCCGACTCTCGCCCCACGACTTTCTCACATAACTCGACTGAAATCAAACCCAACCACTCCGATCAGACAACAACGGACGACGATCAAAGGGCGATCTGTCGGCGATCTTGTCTGGAACGGGAATCGCACCATAACGGAAACGAGGGGCAATCCTGCCGCACAGGATTCCAAGAGACCTACCAAATAAGACGAAAGGAGTGCGATGTGCCTCAGGGAGAGATACGAAGAGGTCGTAAATTAAACCTGATTGCCCCCAGAAGCAGATAAAGAACCGCTGTAGAGATAGCAAATTAAACCTATTTGCGAGGCGCCTGGGAGGAAGAAAGGTGGGGAAACTTCCCTTCTCTTTCGAGAGAAAGAGAGAGGGCGCTCCACAACCCACGATCCCATGCATCCAAGCGAAGCTTTTGACCGAGAACGAGAACGAGAGAATTATAACGATAAATACCGAACGACGAAGAGAAGAGCGAAGCCTAACGAGTGTCGATTCGCGAATGCGACACGGTGCTGCTCGCGACGGAGTGGCTCAGAGCCCTCCGGCCACGCTCGACTCGACAGATCGCCGACGGCCGTGAGAATGTCCCTTCCTTATTTTGATACGCCGAGAATTCACGCTCGACCTGAGCAACTCTTGAAACAACCTCAGGGCTTTTGCAAGTTAAGTGCAAGTGCTTCCATCCATGCTCATGATCGATTGAGGCCAAGATCGCGTCGCGCAGGCAGAATCGATCAAAAACGATATTCAAGCCCTCCATGGTCGCCGCGTCAAGTTCGCCCGCAGTATTCATGAATTCAGGGTCTAGGCAGGTAGGGGGGGACCCTGCGGAATCCTTGGATACCCAGAGCAGGTGGAAAAGAGTGGTTAAAAAGAGTGAGTGAGCGAGCTAGACGTCGGTCGGTGTGTCGGTGTGAATGATGAAGGAAGTCCTTCGGGCGGCGAGGTTAAGTTTTGTTTTTTGGGGCGTCTCCCCCCCCCCCCCCCCGGTACCCCCCCCTCCCTCTCCCTCTCCCTCTCCCTCTCCCCTCCCTCTCCCTCTCCCTCTCCCTCTCCCTCTCCCTCTCCCTCTCTCTCTCTCTCTCTCTCTCTCTCTCTCTTTCTCTCTCTTTCTCCCTCCCTCTGCCTCTCCTCCCCCCAGCCTTCCCCCCTCCTGTTCCCCCCTTTCTCACTCTGCTGCTTACTTCTTTTCTCCTCTCTCGCTCCGCCTCAGTGGAGTAGAGCACATTCTCTCTCCGGTCTCTATTCTTTGTGCACCCCCCTTTTCTTCTCTTCCCGCACCCTCCCCTCCTCCTTTTCTCTCCCCCTTTGTCCGCGCTCCCTGCCTCCCCCTCTCCTTTGGGTCTATCTTGGGTCCCCTCTCTATTTTCGTTCATATCAGGAGACTTCCTCTCTCTACCTATCTCCTATCTCCTAGAGTACGTTCTCTCTTTCTATCTATATCCCAGTACGACCAGCAGTTCCAATAATAACTCCAGTGTTCTTTCTGTGAAGCCCTTCTCTCCCTCTCTCTCTCTCTCCCCCCCCCTCTCCCCCCCTCTCTCCCCCTCTCCCCCCCCCCCCCCCCCCCTCTCTCTCCCCCCCCCCCGCCCCGCCCCCTCTCGCACGATGGCAGAGGTGCAGCCACCGCTCACCCTCATCGTGCCGCTCGGCGGCGTGGGCTCACGGTTCCAGAAGGTGCGGCATCCCCCCTCCCCCCTTTTTGCACCGCTCGCAGCCGCCTCTTCCCCCCCACCCCCACCCCCCTCTAAGACCCCCCCCCCCCCCCCCCTCTTAGCACCCCTCCCCCCCCCCTCCCCTCCC
Source organism: Isochrysis galbana (assembly GCA_018136815.1). Classification (NCBI taxonomy): domain Eukaryota; phylum Haptophyta; order Isochrysidales; family Isochrysidaceae; genus Isochrysis; species Isochrysis galbana. The sequence goes on from CM030936.1 coordinate 4,500,215, forward strand.
CCCCCACCTTCTTCCTCTTCTCCACGGACCACAGCCCACGCCAGCCACTCCCTTCTCTTTCCCTGTCCACCACACCCTCCCTCGGCCCTACCCTCTAAAACCCTCCACCCTTCCTCCCCTCCTAGCCAACCACACACATCCTTCAATCACCACCACTCGCCGCCTCACCTCCTCACCTCCGACGCCCTTCTAGGAGGGCTACACCGCGCCCAAGCCGTTTGTCAACGTGCTTGGCAAGCCGATGATTCACTGGCTGCTCGACTCGCTCAAGCTTCGGCCTGATGACGCGCTCGTCATCGTATACGACCCGGGATTTATTGGCACCAAGTATTGGGAGCCCGTCACCTCTGCCTACCCCAACGTTTCTCTCGTCCAGCTGCCGGGTCCGACACGTGGCGCCGCCGAGACAGTACTGCTTGGTCTGCGGGGCATCTCGCGCAACCTACGGTCGCGGCCCGTGATGCTGGTGGACGGCGATACCTTCTACGAGGAGGACATCGTCTCGGCTTACCGGGACATTTGTGCCACCTCCAACGCTGTGTACTACTTTGAGGACACGCAGCCCAAGCCGCTTTACTCGTACATCGTATTTGACAGCTCTCACCGGATCTCACAGGTCAAGGAGAAGGTCAAGATATCCGACCACGCCAACACGGGCTGCTACTGCTTCATGCGCGGCGTAGGTGCGCCCCTCTTTCCCCCTCGCGCTGTCCCCGGTGGCTTGTTTCCACTCGCCCATGCCTCTCGCCCATGCCCTTTCAGAGCTCGAGGCGCAATGTCAGGCGCTCCTCGATGCGAACTCGACGCAACTCTCGCAAGATTCAGTGGGCGAGTACTACACGTCGGGCGTCATTGCGCAGATGATTGAAGAGGGCCATGCCTTCAAGGCGCTTCAGGTTGATCCGGCTCGCATGCATGTGCTCGGCACCCCCGCGCAGCTTCAGGCCTTCTGCGTTAGCCGTACGAAGCAGCCCCGGCTACGCATCTGCTTTGACCTCGACCACACTCTCGTCACGGCGCCGCGCGTGCCGGGCGACTACTCGACGTGCGAGCCGATCGCGGAGAACGTGGCTGCATGCCGTGCGCTCAAGGCACAAGGGCACCACATCATTGTCGCCACCGGCCGTCGGATGCGCACGCATAAGGGCAACACAGCGGCAGTCATCGCAGACGTGGGCTCTGTCACGCTGCGCCAGCTCGCCGAGTTCGGCATCCCGCACGATGAGGTCGCGTTTGGCAAGCCGTATGCGCAGTTCTACATCGATGACCTGGCCATATCGGCCTTCCATGATCTGCACAAGGCGCTCGGATTTTATCCAGGCGCCCCTCCCTGCGAGAATGCAGGGCCGGCGGGGGGTGGAGGCCGCTCGTCGGCCACACCGATGCCGGCGGGCACGCGGGCTCCGCCTGCGTCATCGTCCCCGGGCAGGTGGGTGAGCTGGGCACCAATCGGTGCGGCTGTCCTTGTCGGTGCCGTGGGGGGGCTACTTGTTGGCACACGAATGGCCGAGTCGATCAGAGAGACTTTCCGGGGGGTGGCTGCCGCAGCAGCAAGCTCACAGGTCTTGAAAGCAACCGCCGTCTGAGCAGGCGAGCTATGCGGCGAGGAAGCCGTGTATTGACGAGCCATCGCGCTGACGCATCTGTGAGCCACCCGTCGCTAGTGGACATTACTGACGAGCGGCGGACGCGGCATGTCGCGCCCTCCGTGGCCTCACCAATTGTCATGTGGGTCGTTTCACAAATCTTCACTCCATCTCCGATTTCTTGGGAAGCGTGCGGAGTCCATTGCAAATGAAGCTGACTGGAAGCTCGCCCGCTAGACGTCCTGCTTGATCCACGTTGCATTTGGGATGGGCGATGCCTTCGTATGCGCAAACCATCTTTCGGCGCACGACAGTCCGCATGGGCAACGAGTAAACATGCTCAATGCCAGCAAGTGGCTGTCTGCGCGTCACGGCTGATGGCCGTTCATGGCATGTCCCAGCCTTACGCCGGCGCGCTTGCTTGGGCGTTGCGCCCCTCGTGCTATTTGTTCCGGGTCCGGTTTTTGGACGTTGAGTTCCACGCCGCCCGCGTGCCCAATCTGATAGCCCATGCAGCATCCGGCTGCCACGACAATTGCTGCTACTGCATGCTCTATCGGCAGCCACACAGTCGGAGGGCTGGTGCCGCCAGGCTCGCGGCAATGGTGCTCGGTGCGGGGTAAGTGTAGGGTGTAGGTGGGGCAGAGACCATGGGCCCGTTGGCTCTTGGCCCTTGGACCCTTAGTGTTCGGAGTTCCTAGATTGCCTATTATGCCGCTAGCTAGCAACTATCATTAAACGGATAGGGCCAACTATCGTCTAAACGATAGGGTCACGGGGCGCGCGCCGCTCCCCTCTCCCACCCACCCCGGTAGCGCGGTAGCGCTTGTTCTTTGCGTGCACCATCATGGGCTGCCCTTGGTCCTTGGTCGCGGAGCGCGCGTAAAACAAATACGGTACCATTTGCCGACCCTTAAGACGGTCATTCTTGCATTTGCCGGCCATGAAGCGGCGGCAGGGCGCCGCCGCTCCGATCCCCAAAAGCGGCCCCCGGCGGTCCGCGGCATTGCGCAGGATTCGCGTGCTGCTTTTTGCGTTGCTCGGCGCTCGGCGCTCGGCTTTTGCCTTGTCCGGCTGGCCGCCCGTCCTCAGGCCGCTTTCAGGCCGAGTAAATATATAACTGAGCATAAATACCACTACTCGTAGACTACTCTCACTAGCCCGGTACCCGGTACTAACACGTGCCACGGGCAGAGGAGTCGTCGCTCGTTCCTATCTCGGACAACGTTTCATCCCGCCAGGCTCACGGCGAGTCGCCGCCGGCAATTTCGACTCCGGTTCCATTGCCCCCTCTCGATCCCGAGCTTGAGCCGCCCCCTCGTCTCGACTTCACTCGCAGTCCGCCTTTGTCTCCTTCCCGTTCGTCTGCCGCCGTCGAAATTGAGCCACTCTTCGCCAGCGTCTCCACGTCGGCTGCCGCGTGCCGAAAGAGTTTGCTTTGTACACCAGGCAGCCAATCACTATCCCCTCGCGATCGAGGGGTACGTTCTCCGTTCGCCTGCCGCTGGAGATCATCGAGAACTACCCCGACTCCGCCATCCTCGTCGACCGTCTACCGCCCCGCGACGGCCTCGATTCTCCTCCAATGGTCGCCACTAGCGTCGAAACCCCAACTCCGGACGGGGAGGTGCTGATTACGGTCTGGAACCTGGCGCCACGTCCGGTAACTCTTCCTGCGTACTCGCCGGTGGCGTCAGCCCACATCGAGTACAAGCTGCACGAGGCGCGGTCGACGGTCGCCGGTGATGGAGACGACCCCGAGTCCTCGCTCACCGAGGCACAGCGCGCTCCTCGACGCTATCACCATTGACCCCGACAAGCAATTGTCGCCGGCACTAGGGCCTACCTCGATGAGACGGGCGACCCGGGCCTACTATTAGCCCTTGACTGGGAAAAAGCCTTCGACAGAGTGAGCTGGGCGTTCCATCATCTCGCCCTCAAACTGCTCAACTTCGGGCCAAACTTTCAGACGCTCGCGAAAGCGCTCACGAGCGAAAACGCCAGGCCGATACGCACAATTAAGACCAACGGCGGTAGAAGCTACCCCTTCACCGTCGGGAGCGGCATATGCCGCAAGGCTGCCCGCTCTCGCCGCTTACTTTCCTCCTTACCGCGGAAGCACTTACTCGAGCCATCAATGGGGAGTCTATTGGTTAGTATTTTAGCTAGTATCTTATAGTCGCTCTGTAGCAGTGTTATTGGCATGGCGGCGTACACCGTCGTGTCCTGGATTATGATGTCTCCGGCTTGGTGGAATGAGAGTTCGAAGGCGGAGTCTGAGTCTGCCATGTTGTTGTCGTCTTCAGAGTCTTGTTCCTGTGTCGTGTGGTGGGGGGCGTCCGTGCTCAGTGTCGTGCGGGTGAGGGCTGTGGGTGGTGTCACTTTGCTCTGGTCCTCCTCAGGGGGGTTGTATGCTCGTGCCTCATGCGTGCGGTGTGCTGTGTATGGGGGGGTTTCTCTGGAGAGTTTGTACGTTGTGATGAAGTGGATGTGGTGCCCATAGGGGCCACCCGGCCTCGGGCCGCGCTGCCGGAGCAGCGCGGCCCTTGCCAGGGCGAGAGGGGCCTCTGCCATAAGGCATGCCCAATGGAAGGGTGGCTGCTTGGGCCTAGCATTGGTGGGGTGTTGCCAGCAGCCTGCTGCCCCCCATGGGGGAGGCCAGCATGGCTGCCATGGGTGGTGTGGCCGGGGCCACGGGCCGTGTGGCGCGACCGGAGTCGCACGCACCTGCTCGGCCTCGGTGGGCGGACGCGGCCGCTTCGACAGCGGCTGCTCCATGGGCACTGGTGGGGCGCCCTCGGCGGGGGGCCCGAAGGAGAGGGGAGTCGCGGCGGCGCGCTCCATCGCGTCTAAGTATAAACTTAGTTGTCGAATTCGAGTCGTACGAGTTTCATTACATACCAACCCTAGAAGCCACACTGGTGAGGTTTACCACCTTGGTGAGAGGGCTCGCTATACCGGGCTCTCACAGCCACATGCGCACTCGCAAGGCCGCCCAAGGAAGGAAACCAAAACTTAAAAAACCGATTGAACACAGCGCCCCCGCGTTTATTGTGAAGGAGAAAGGCAGACTACAATTGGGCGAGAGTTTTAGCCTCGTGGCACAGGCGCTCGACCTTGCCGAGAGGCTCGCCTGAAGCAGCGAAACGCTCTTATACAATCGGAGGCAAAGACACGGGGTAGTCAGTAGCCATGGCACGAGCAAAAACACGACATAGATAACGCCGCAGACCGAAAAGCATCCAGGATATGCATGTCACTCAGCGGCGTAGGAGAAAGGCGTGCATGCACCGCTGAGGGCAGGCGCACTCCGCCCAACCCGTGACCCCCGCAGGACCCGGGCCCCTAAGTAGAGCACGAGGGGAGTTGCCGCAAGGCGGGAAGTGAGGGAGAGGAAGGGGAATGGGCGTGGCTACGGATATGCGACCCAGTGCCACGTACGAGGCGAGATTATTAAAAGTTTTTTTTTAAAAACGTACGAACGGTGTAAAACCGATTCGTCTTGTGAGGGGTGAGGGGGGGAATTGTGAATTGTGAATCGAGACACGTTCCGCAGCACTAAGGTTATAGATCAGTTATAGACAAGTCTACCGCGTTCAAGCCGAGGGGGTGAGAAGGCTCCCTCCGCGGGATGACGGCTGCAGACCGCCGGCTGGCCTTGGTGGCCTCTCTGGCGATCCTGTTGGTCGGAGCGGTGGTGTGGTGGCGATGGCTGCTCTTTTACGCCTACCCCATCATGCATGGCAACTGCACAGAGCTTGACGTGACGGCGCAGACGGCCGGAAGCTTGGGCGCAGACGAGATGGTAGTGCTCGTCATGAACCTCGACCGCTCAAAGCAAAGGCTGCGCGTGGTGAGTGAGGAGCTGGCGCGCGAGAGGATCGGCGGCTGGGTCCGAGTACCAGGTATCGACAAATGGACCGAGGTGCCTTCGCTGCACACTCGTCGGCGCACCACCACTGGCGAGCTGGTGGGCAGGCTCTTGCACGAATGGCGTCCGCTCCTTATACGGAGGCTATTTGACGGCGCTACTCCGACAAATGACAGCCTGGTGCGAGCAATCGAGCACGACTGGGCAGGCGAGCCACAAGGGCACTATATCGCGCTCACGTTCACCTTTCTTCGGGCGCTTGCTCAAGGTCTTGAGCTGCACGAAAAGAGGACAGGGCGGACAGGTGGTCCTGGTTGGTTGCTGATTGTGGAGGATGATCTCATACTTCGCTCTAGCTTCCGCACGCGGCTGGCTGAGACAGCGCGGAGGCTTCCACGCAGTGACCTCATTTGGCTCGACCATCGTGCCTGGAGTCGTGCCTGGTGGTATGGGGAGCCGGCTTGCTGCACCGTAGGCATGCTGGTAAGAGTCGAGGCCGCGCCTCGAATCGCGAGGATGATGCTGCCGGGATCTGCTCAGGTGGCTCGATACCTCGCTCGGAGAAGTAAGCCACCGTTGTACGATTTGGTACTAAGCTATCTGTGTGTGTCAGAAGGACTCTGCTGCACTGTTCATGACTTGATGGATCAGAGCAATCATGTCTCAAAGACCAGATGACATCGAGTGTCGAGTGGCCATCCCAAGCCGGTGATTCCACATGAGGAACCTCGCCTGGGGGAGGGGAGAGGGAAGCTGGTAGGTAAGCGTGGGTAGTAGTGGTTATTGCAAGCATGCTGCCTGACGCCGCACACGCAGTGGGTATTTTTCATAGTTGTTAATATTGACGTGGACATGGATGTTCGGGGGTTTTTGCAGCGACTCCACGGGGACTCAACTTTGACTCAACTGCGGCGACTTGTCAAGTCACGCTGTTGAGTCGTTGTTGAGACTCGACTTTTCTTCTCCTGTAGTGATGTCCAACGCGTGCACGAAGCGTCGCAGGTCGACGAGGCACACGCCAAAGCGCGCGTAGATGTCGCGCGTGAGCACGCCGTCGCCGCCGCCAGCTGCTGCAGCCTCCCGCTCCAGCCTTGCGATGGAGAGCCGCTCGGGCCCTATGCGAGACCGCGTTGTCGGCATGAGCGGCTCCGCTGCCACCGGCAGAAAGGCGAGTTCCCAGAAGTCGTCTGTGGCAGCGTCCGGCCCATCACGAGCCGCTCTTGCGCGCCCTGGCTCTCCGCTCCTCCAGCGCCAGAAACATGGCCAGTCTGAAGTCCTCCAGCTCTTGCGCCGTGAAGGGCCGGGTGGGCATCGCTGGCCAGCGCGCTCTGGCGGCGCGAGATCGGTTGAGGAGCCCTCTGTTGGGTCTCTGCGGTCTGATTTGGTCTTTTGCCAAAGCCAAAGCGACTCAACAGCGACTCAACGGGAAATCAAGGCTGTTGACTCGGCAACTCTTGAGTCCCCGTCAAGTCGCTGCAAAAACCCTCTGTTGCAAGCGCTTAGTTCCGTATGAACCCCGGGCGCAAGCAATGAGCAATGATCCCACACGAAAGCTAGAATTTCAGCAATATGAATATGATACAGGAGCTTTGGAACGGGCGAGGTAATGACTTCTTCGCGCTCACTCAACTCACCTACTGAATTTACGAGCTGCCGCATGTGCCTGATTTGACGAGATTCGCCTTGTCGAGGAAACAGCTCGCGCGATTCCGCAAATTCCACCCGACGCGAGGGGCGGGCACCACATGATCAAGCCTCAAACGCCAGCCGGCGCGCAGGCCTTTGCACAATTGTCTCACCAGGCATCGCCTATCCTCCAAGGCTTTACGACACGCTATCGCGTCCATGCAGGAAAGTCAGGGCTGAGAGAATATGCACTTCAACTGAACTGCGCAGGATCCAGCATCTCAAACGAGGGCTCTCCTGACGTGTCCACTAGCCAAGCCGTCCCCTTGAAGCTACTCATGGGCGGTACGTCGAGGCTCGCCTTGGCCATCTCGACGTCGTTGGAGATGGCGGCGATAAGCTCTCCTGGCCCATTGCTAAAATCAAACCGACGTTCGGGTCGTACATACCCGAGCAGCAGCAGGCGGAGCTGTTCGCCGTAGAAGTCCTTTGGAATCTCGTCGCCATCAGCGATGAGGTGAGCCTCAAATATCTTCTCAGGGTTTTCCTTGCCGACGAAGGAAGGCGAGATCCCGAGGTTGCATACGCACTTGTGCGTCTTACCGCGCAGCCCCGCCCAGCCTACGTACACGCCTGTGTGCAGCGGCTGAAGCTGCTGCTGAAAGAGTGAGCACGGCAGGTTGGCGGTTGGAAAGCCGAGTTGGGCTGAGCCGCGCTGAAAGCCGGTGGAGACAGGCCCACTGAGCGCGATCAGCTTCGGAAGTAGAGGTGGGATCGACGAGGCCGATGCAACGAGGCGTGACCTAGGTGAGAGAGAGGCGCAGAGAGCAAGAGGCATGGTGCAAGAGCGCAAAGAGGCCGCGATTGACATGCTGAGAGAGAGCAAGGTGATCGAGCGCATCCAGAGCGCTGCGTGAGCCTCTCCGCCCACGCCCTCCGCCCTTCCCTTCCGCCCCCCCCCCCCCCCCCCCCTCTCTCCCCCTCCCTCCCTCCCTCCCTCCCTCCCCCTCCGTCCCTGCGTCCCTCCCTTCCTCTCCCTGTCTCCCCTCCCTTCCCTCCCTCCCCCCTCCCCTCTCCCTCTCGCTCCCGCAAGACGAGTGCGGCCCGACGAGACCGGCCGATGGAGAGAGCCAACGTCTTTACTACTAAAGTACTCTCCTCTACTCTCATTCTATAAATAGGAATATAGAGTAAACGCCGCATGCCTACTATTGACTATTGTAGGGAGCTCGAGCTAAAGATATCTCTGCGCGAGGGGGAGTTGTTTTGTATATGACGTGGTTGTACCGCTCCGCCCCCCCCCCCTCTCTCTCTCTCTACCTGCCGCTTCCCCCCGCGCACGAGGACCCCCCCCCCCCCCCCCCTCTCTCTCTCTCTTCTCTCTCTCTCTCTCTCTCTCTCACTCTCGCTGCCGCCGCCGCTGTTTCTTTCTTCTCTCTCTCTGCCCGTCTTCCCTATCTCTCGGCTTAGGACCGACAGACGGAGAGCCCTCCGCCCGCTGCTGCTCTCCCTCCCCCCGCTGTCCCTCCCGTGGCTCTCTCTCTCTTCTCTTCTCTCTCCTCCTCCTTCTCTTCATGGTTTCCCTCTTTCCCCCTCTCTCTCTTTCTCCCTCCCTCCCTCTGCCACTCTCTCTCTCTCCCTCCCCACCCGCAACCGCCCTACCTCTACTCAAAACCCCCCTCCCCCCCTCCCGTGCTTCTCTCACGTAAATACCGCGATTATATCTCCCTCCTCGACAACCTCTCTGCCCTCTCCGCATCTCTCTCTCCCATGTCGCTCTTCCTCCTCTCCCTCCTCTCCGCCTCCCTCCTCTCGCCCACGACGGTGCCCACGCGGCTGATCGCAGCACAAGCCTCTCCCCACTTCCTCCTCTCGCGCCACACGGCCCCAGCCCTCCTCGCCACTCCCTCCCACAACTTCTCTCCCCCCTCTCGCCAAAAACAAAACTCTCGCCGCCCACGCTCCGTCCTCCTTCTCGTCGCAAAGGCCATCGGAGCGGTAGCGCTGCTGCTCGGAACGCTGGGCACCTCGATCATGGCCGTCGCTCATCGCGCCGACGACCTCAAGCATGACCTGCGCTCGTCGGGGGAGTGGCTAGCAGGCACCAAGCAGACTGTCCGCCAGACTGCCTCGCCTTCACCATTCGCCTGAGTGCCTGAGCTCTAGAAACGCAGGCAAAGCGCAGCATCGGAGGAGGGGAGGCAGGGGGAGGAGGTGGGGGGGCGATCATCTCGCTGCGCTTCATTGCACTCTACACCGCTATCTTGGAGAACGGCGCAGATGTGTGCTTCCACGGGCATGAATTCTCTCCCTTCTCCCCTTCCCTTAGCTCAACACTTCCGATCATGACGTCATGCACGCGGCGCGCCACTCCAGCCCGTCGCCTGACGAAAGCCCCATCGAGCCCTTTCCCTGAACCCACACCCATCTACTCCATACCCTCTGGGTACCGCCAGGTGCTGCGAGTGCGAAGTGGATCCGCACCGCAGCTACGTGGCGTCGCCAGGTAGCTCACACCACTTGTGCCGTCTGGATTTCCCCACATGATACGACCACGCGAACCGCTTCTTCTTGGCCCTTGCGAGGGCAACACGCATGTCCAAGCGCAGCTTCACGGGCGATGTCGTAATGCAAGCGCCAAGATTACGTTAAGATGGCCCTCTGCAAATGAGCTGCTCGCCGTGCGAGTCTAGGTGATATGTTGCGATGAGCGTGTTTCGAAGCAGTTCCGTCTCGATGATGAGCGAGTCGAGCGCGGTGCAGCACCATCTCCCAGTGCTGCACCTCCAGGTGGATCGATTAGGCCCGCTTCAAATGCGCTCTCCGTACGCATGCTACATGTTGACACAGCCTTTGATGAGGCACAAGACATGTGCAAATCTTCTTCGAGGCGGTGGTGTTGGATATCAACTCTTGTAGAAAGGAGACATAAGAATCCGCAACATTAAAAAGAAAACTCCCCCCAAAACTATTGTTATAGTTTGACCTATGGAGCGTGCCGCGACCGCTCCCGAGCCCCAGGCGACCCTCGCCACCGCGCCCCACCTGGGACGCCCCATGCCGCCCGAGGCGGCTCGTCAGAAAGCCCTCTCAAAGCCCATCCAAACCACACCCGCGCAAGCGCGCGGGCTGGCGAGCACTGGCACCGAACAGGTTGCCACCATGGCTCTGCGTAGCATGCAGGGGGTCTTGGAGACCCCCTCCAACAGTGGGAAAGCCCCTCCCACCCGGAGGATACCCCCAATGTAGCCGCACGGAGTGCCCTCCCAGGAGGGGGGGGGGGTAGTCACAACGGGGACGGTAGAAGTCCCGCGCCTTTGGCGGGGAGGGGGGGGGGGGTTAGTAGAAGTCACAAGTGTCAGAGCGGGGACGGTAGAAGTCCCGCACCTTTGGCTCGTTTTTGCCGAAGGGGTGCATATAATAAATACGCATGTATCTGTGGCACCAACACACGTCAAGGCGTACAGGCAGGTGCGCTGAGGGGTGTCAGGATACTACTGGGCTAGTGGGAGTAGTGGTACTAACGCTCAGATAATTTATTATTATCAAGTTGCACCTTCTAAGCTCTAAGTTGGTGTTAGCTGACGAGCGGGCGCACCAACACTGCCTATGAGGGATGTAAGAAGGGGATATGGTCTCCTCTCTGCCCCCGCACCAAGCATGGCTGCTTTATTTCTTCCTGCCCACGACAGAAGGTATTCAACGTCAGACCTGGGCGCCATAGTGCTAGCGTAGAATCCTAGGGAGAGAGAAGAGCACGTACATGGGGGATGGCAGCTTGCCGTGGCAGGTCGTCCTCTCTCTCTTGCCTGTCGCGTGCACATGGGGCAAATACAAAATAGACTCCGTTGCGGTCCTGATTCGGGCTACAGTCGGCTCTTTGTCAGAGTGGCCACACGGAATACACCCTCTTGCACCGCGCTCGCTACAAGCCGCCCGTCGTGGGCCCAAATGCGCGCGCGGACGGTGGCTCTGCCGAAGGCGGCATGCGGGGAGTCATACTCAAACAGCAGCCAACTAGACGCATCAATCGGCCATTCGTGCAGGTACAACACGTGGTCGAGGCTGGTCACCATGATGGGCTCAAGCAGCGGTGGCGATGTCGCTTCACCGGACTCTCCGCCACAATCATCCGCACCTGGCCGCCACGAATGAACGCCAGCCGACATCAAGAACTGAAGGTCCGAAAGAAAAGCCATGGCTGCGGCATGCACCATCGCCGAGGCCTTCGGCGCAATACGGGTGCCCTCCAGTGACAAATGGTTGCTGCTCTGCTGTTCGTCATGCGGAGAGCCGCTCGCCGTGGGAGACGCCGTTGCCTCCGTAATGGGCGGAAGCGGATCACCACCACCGGCATGCGGAGACTGCCAGCGCATCCACCATCGCAAGCCGCCTGCATCAGCGGGAAGGACTTGCCACGCCTCCCGCGCCGAATCCTTAGCATGGCGCGCGCTCCAATCTGTGTGAAGTGACGGCTCAGCATGCACGCGTCGGCCAATCGCCTTCGACTGTGGAGGAGCGACCTCTGGCATCCGAGCTGAGTGTAGAGCCCGGGAGGGACCACCGTGCGCAGAGTCGCGTTCGGCGTATGCTGCGTGGAACGAGACGAGCCCACAGGCGATGGGGGCCGTCGCCGGATCGCCATCATCGGGGTCCAAGGGCTGCTCTACAGCGATAACTGAGTACAAGGCGAACGAGCGTCCTTCGCGGAGAGGCTCGACTGCGTAGCGTGTGCGCCGCATCCGTCCTGGCCGCAGGAAATGGACATGCAGCGAATGTGCGACCCAGCCAGAAGGCGCGGCATCCGCCGCCGCTAGCAATAGGTGCGCTGCGATCTGACCCCCAAAAGCACGAGGCGACGCCCTCCACCAGTCGCTCTCATCCGCGATGCATCGGTCCAGCTGCAAGAACCGGGGTGCCATCCGGCTAGGCGAGTGCGGCAGCGCGCTTCTTTGGCGGCAAACTCCCTCTACAGACCCCGCTCGGGCCTTGCACGCGGAGCGCGAGGGGAGCGCGCTCGCTCGCCCCCTACCCTGCCCTCTTCAACCCCCCCCCCCCCCCCTTTCTCCCTCTCTTCCCTTCTTCCGACAGCCGCGTAGACAGGAGGTGGCGGTGTGGCCTCTTCCCCGCGAGCGCTGTGCTGCCTCCTCTCTACCCTCCCCACCCCACCTCCTTTCCGCGACCCCTGTTGGGCTCGATCCCCCCTCCACCGCTGGTAGAGAGTAGAGAGAGAGGAGAGAGAGAGTAAAGGGAGGCAGTGAGAGAGAGAGGGTATTGTATGGCGAGGGAGAGAGAGAGAGGGAGAGAGAGGGGGGCGAGAAGGCAGAGCGTATTATTTATAGCCGTTCTCTTCAGAAAGCTCTCTGTGTTCACGAGCGATATCGACACGAAACCAAACCATGACGCCATAAATATCTCATTCTTTATAGCCGTTCTCATGACTCCTCACTAAGTTTATACTTGGTCGCCATGGAGCGCGCCGGCGCTCCCCTCCTCTCCTTCGGGCCCCCCCCGCGGGCGCCCCACCAGTTCCAATGGAGCAGTCGCTGGCGAAGCGACCGCGTCCGCCAGAAGAGGCCGAGCACATGAGCGCGATTCCCGTCGCGCGACACGACCCGTGGCCCTGGCCACACCACCCTCAGCAGCCGTGCTGGCCCCCCTCATGGCTCATGGGGGACAGCAGGCTGTGAGTCCCTTCCGAGGCCATCAGCCATCGGGTCATCTCGTTCATCTCGTTACTCTCACATTCCTAGTTGGGCTGTAAGTACTGATGATATTAGAACGGCCGTCAGCCCGAGACCATAACCGTCAGCCCGATTTCATAGAACGAGCGTATTTGCAATGAAATTTTCGACCTGCTGCAATGTAAATTTGCGAATGTGCATTGCCATGATCATGGCGTTTGCTTAGCACATGTAGATGTACATCTCGTTCCAAGCAATCATACAATCATTTCACACACCACATATTATCTCAGCAACATTTGTTAAATGAATGAACGACACCACACATTACTAAGAGCGTACGCAAAACAACACACAACAGACAATTAACTTCAAAACGAAGGACCTCCACCTCCCATACGAGGACACAGTTGCTCCTCTGCTTCCAAACGCGTGAGGGTACTCATCTCTGTTAACTCTAGTTCCCGGCGTCGCCTGCGCCGTTCATCAGAGAGCTTGAGCTCCATCTCGAGTTGTGCCTCTCGCAATGTCCGCCTTCGCCTCTCAACCGACAAAGCCGCATGCCCGGAGTGTTGTTGCCCGCCGTATTGCCCACTTGCATGCCCCTCCCTAGGAGCATCATAGTGCGGAGGTGGGTGCCATGAAGGGGGTGATTGCTGGGGCATCCACCATTGTGGGGATGGGTGTTGGGGTGGAGGGCAAGGACTTGACAGGTAGTGACTTCCCGGCGCATAGTGACTTGAAGGACCGCAAGGGTAGGGCTCGGTATGGGGACCTTGAGCGTGGGGGTTTTGAGCATACAAGCTCGGAGGCATGAGGTGGTGGTGGCTGGGAGGCGGAGAGTAGTGGCCGGGAGGCGGTGGGTAGTGGCTGGGAGGCGGGGGGTGGGGGTGACCGGGAGGTGGCGGGTAGTGGCCCGGAGGTGGTGGGTAGTGGCCCGGAGGTGGTGGGTAGTGGCTAGGACGTGGGGGTTGGTGGCTCGGACTCGGAGGCAGGGGGGGGTGGCTCGGAGGCGGGTGGTGGTGGATTGGAGGTGGGGGTTGGGGGTTGTGGTGGCTCGGAGGTGGCGGGTAGAAGCTGGGAGGAGGGGAGTAGTGTCTCGGAGGGTAGGTAGGAGCTTAGTGGAAGGTAGGGGCTTGTCTCGTGAGGTGCAGCTGTGGCTATGGGTGTGAGGTTGGCTGCAGAAGTGGCGGCGGCGAGCGACGTGCTCTGCAGCAGCGGCTTGACGCTCAGCAATGGCTTGGCGCTCGGCGGCTGCTTCGAGCTCCTCCCCCGGTGATCCGTTCCCCCCTTCCTCTTATGCCTACCGGGCTGGCGGCGTCCTCAGTCCCGACTTCTCCTGTAAACAGGTGCGGGACTTACATATTTTCCGGTGAGCGGAGCCCTCCCTCCGCCCACCCCCTTCTCCGCGCTCTCTCTCCCCTCTCCTGCAGGCACGCGCGATGGCGCGCCTGCGACAGGCCTGCAGCTGCCTCTGGCGACCCCTGGAGGCTCCTGGAGGCCAGCTCAGGGGGCAGAGGAGGCTGGGGCTGGGCCCTAGTCTCCCCTGCCTCTCCTTCGCTAGCGCTCCTGGGCCTCAGGGGCCCCCACTCTGCACTCTGCACCTGTCTGCCTGTCGAACAGGGGGGGAGGGGGGGTTGGAGCGATGGGCTGGCCACGACAGGTCAGGACGCGCGAGGCAGGCGAGCCTGCCACTGAGAGAGTGGGTCAGCAGGGCTGTGGGCTCCTGGCAAGCCATCAGGCGGTGCCAGGAGCATGGGTGGTTCCTCCCCCATGGCAGGGGAGGAGTGGAGAGAGGGGGGGGCTCGTGCCCCCCCATGGGCGAACTAAGTATAACTAGGATATAATAACATTAATAATTTAATTAATCTCTCTCTCTCTCTCTCTCTCTCTCTCTCTCTCTCTCTCTCTCTCTCTCCTCTCTCTCTCTCTCTCTCTCTCTCTCTCTCTCTCTCTCTCTCTCTCTCTCTCTCTCTCTCTCTCTCTCTCTCTCTCTCTCTCTCTCTCTCTCTCTCTCTCTCTCTCTCTCTCTCTCTCTCTCTCTCTCTCTCTCTCTCTCTCTCTCTCTCCCCCCCCCCCCCCCCCTCCTCTCGAACGAGGTATGGATGGATGGGCGCGCGCTTTGCGCATGCGCATTAACTTACCCCTGCATATACCCCACAAGCAATGCTAGCTCATCAGTTCTAGGAGAGGAGTGCATGCAGCATGCCATGAGCTATGGTCTTCATCTTCAGAAGTCGTTCATTGTTCATTGTAATGCCACAAGCTTTGCATTCGTCAAATCCATAAACCGAAGTTTATGGTCTCGGGCTGACGGCCGTTTTAGTACTGATGCATTAGTATTAGCTCCCCAAGAGCTGATATACTGATGTAAGTGCCTAGGCTGCCAGTTCAAAAATAAAACTGAAAACAAAACTCCGGAGCGGGAACGAGCCCCCGCGAACAAGCGCAGAGGCGCGCCCGCCCGCTCCCTCCCCCTTATCTCTCTTGCTAGCTGCCCACCCCCCACCCCCCACCACCTTGGCCTCTTGGCCTCTTCACATGCACCTGCCAACTCGTGCTCTCTGTTTGTTTGCGCTGCCCTCCCCTCTTTGCGCGCGCGCCACGCGCTGCACGCTGAACACCCCCCAGTAAGTATAAGTATTATAATAGCGATACTAGAAGTTGTAGTAGGGGTGTAAGCTGATATTAGTACTGATGTAAGTACTGATGTAAGTGTAAGCTCAAAACCACCGTCCACCGTAAGCTTACGGACTGACAGCCCAACTAGGCTCACATTTCGTCAGGCCCTCCGGCCATCTTCATCTCGTTATACAATCCACAAGCTGTGCGGCGTGCGGCTTTGATTATTTTACAACATCCTTCAGCTACTAGCTGGAAGACAAGCGCTACAAGCTAGCGGGAATAGCGGGCATTCCTGGGGCATGCCGCAGTGTATCGTAAAGGGGTTGCTTCGCTTGCCGTTTGGCTTTTCCCCATCGTGTAGGCAGCGCGTCAATGTTAGGCGTAAGGATCCGAAGCCACGACGAAGCCACTTCGAGTAGCCCGGGCCGAAACCTAGTGCTCCGGCGCTCCGGGCCCGCCTTATGGTAGTAATCCCAGCTGACGCGGTCGAAGGCTTTCTCCCGGTCTATGGCGAGGGCGAGGCGCGAGGCCCCCATTGACCCCCACTTATATATAAGTATAAGTAGGTTGGCTGACACTTGTTGCACAGACGGCTGCAATTTATTCTTGGACCATCGCCAAAGGGCGCATCATATTGCAAAAGCTTTGGCATTCTGCACATCATGCACACATTGCCCACACTTCTACGATTCCGGATGCTGGCTTATACTGGCCGAGCGTCCACCTCGTGTCTTTTGGGGTGGCTGTGGGACATTGGGCCCCGCACCTCGTGCCTGCTAGGGGAATTCCCCCGCATTGAGAATTGTATGTGTGCCGCTGGTCCTCGCCTAGGGTCCAAGCGCACATACCGACCCTCCTCCCCGCCCCGCCCCGACGGAGCGCAACAGCAATCAACAAAATTCGCAAGTCGAGGATTTTCCACAGCAGGGGAGCGATGTCCCACAGTGGATCCTATCGCCGCGATGTGTAATTTGTGACTAGGCTGGCACTCACAAATTCACATGAGGCCACTGGCAAAGCTTACGGAGATCGGCCCTCCTCTGCTCAAACGGCAAACGGTGCGCAACGGCGATGGCTTCCTCCTGGCCAAGCGTGACGCCTTTGGAAACATAAGGCGTCGCACCAGCAACAAGCATACGGCGGAAATGCTCGACGGAGGCACGAGGGGCATGACATGGTAGCTCCGGGTACCGCCGAATGTGTCTTGCATGCTTTCGAGCAGTCAGCACGATGGCGGGTATCCTGTGTCCTCGCCACAGAATTGTAGACCTTTAGATGAGCACTTGATAAACTCATCACGTCAACGCAGAGAGCCGCGTTCAGGATGTGGCCGAGGCGCCGCTCGTGGACACGAGAAGATGGCCTATCGCCACACGCGGACTGGCACGTGGGTCAAGAACTGCGCAAGAACCATGAGCGAGGCGACACTGCACACTCGACACGAGAGTTGGCGACCATCAGTGCCTATTGGTGGTACCATGATCTAGCTGTTGCGGTCATCATCCTCTCCGCGCGCTCCTCAGAATCGGGCAGTCGCCACTGGCGCTCTGACGTCATCGCATTCTTGCCTTGACGATTGCACAGGTCACATCTTTATGTATTGGTGACCAACTGAATGCTTCATCGTTGCCCGTATCGTTGTCACAATTAATGAGTTCCATTGCATCAAAGCAGCAAAAGTCACGCTTAGGCTCTTCCCCGACTCGCACATTGGCCTTGGAGCAGGCGCACAGAGCCCTTCGGATCCACTGAGAGCGTCGTAACTCCATTCAGGCACCCAACCGCAGCCTCGCCACTTGAACAGCAACCATTTGCGCTGCCGTCTCCATCTCATCCGTCGTGTTGAAGTACGAAGGCGAAAGTCGTATCGACGGTTGCTGCGTCCATTGCTGGTCCTTAAACGTATGGCTACTGGGAGATAGCGAGCAGTCAAGTGCCTGTGCCTTCAAACCCTCGGCAAGAGCGGCAGACGAGACGCCCTCCACCTCAAAGGCGACAATGGCACCGAGGGGCGCGCCGTTCGCACTACGTGCACTGCCGTCACGCAAGCGCACTCCAGGAACAAGCTCGACAAGCCGGCGTCGCAGCAATGACGCAAGGTGCGAGGAAATGGCGTGGATACGGGACGGTGTTACAACTAGGGCGACGCTGACAGCAGCCGCCAGCCCGCAACGATTTGCCTCACTCGCCTCCCACATCTCGAAACGGCGAGCCCCCGGCGCCAACGTGTATGTATCCCGGGATTGCCATAGGCCCGAGACGTGATCCAGCATGACGGGCTCACCGAACAACGAAGCCCGTCTCTTATCCATGGAGCAGTCTGGGGGCAGGTATGTAACAGCCTCTGCACCAGATCCATAATTGCTCGCCGTCCGTGCAAAGTTGGCGTCAGCGGCATCAGTTGCCTCGCGGCTAGCGTATAGGAAACCGGAACCGCGAGGCCCGCGCAGCCATTTCCGCCCGGTCCCACATGCAAAGTCGCAGCCGATCGCGCGGACATCGACGTCGATCTGGCCAATCGTCTGACAAGCATCCAGGAGGTACACCGCGCCGAACTCGCGAGCCACCACCCCGACCTCCTCCGCTGGTTGGATGACGGCGCTGCCCGTGTTCATGTGAGTCAATGCGACCACACACCTACTCGCCGATCCTTTCGCCCTCCGAAGGGCGTCGCGCAGTGCGTCGAGGTCGATGAGGCCCGAGGGTCGATGCGGAAGTACCTGAAGCCTTGTTCCGGTCTTCCTACACCGCTGCAGCATCGCGACGGCATTGCCTGCATACTCGGACTCAAACGCGAGGAGCGCGTCCCCTTCTCTCAGGTCGAGCGAGTAGAACGCCTTTGCCCACGCGAGTTGTGCGCTCTCCTGGAGCGCAACCTCTTCAGGCTGGCAGTGCAGTAGCTGCGATAATGCCTGACGCGCCGCATTGCCCCCGCGCGCCGCCTCAGCCGCCTGGTAGCCACCTCTCTCTCTCTCGAGCGAGAGATGCGCCGCCACAGCCTCTGCTGCTCTCCAGTGGGGTGGAGAAGCGCCTGCCGCGTTAAGGTGGAGCGCACCTTCGGTGCCGCGACGCCAGTCCAGCAGCTCCCCACCTGTGCCCGCCGAACATCCTGCCATGCGCATCCACACTCGAGAGGGAGAGGAGGAGAAGGAAGCGGCAGCGATTCCACCGAGTGCGACGCGCATCGCCCGTCCGTTTGTCCCGAGCACCACCAACAATAAGAATTTTTAATTTTTAACAAATTTTTATGGGTCGCGGCGCGGCAAAGGAACGGGACTAGCGCGCACACAAGACAGGACTCCCTGCCGCGGCGAGCGCAAGCACCCTTCCCCCTTATGCCACCCAGCTCTTCACTAGCTTACTACCTGCGCTAGCCGGAGCACCCCTCCCTCCACACTCAAGCAGCCCCCCACGCCAGGATCCTGTTTTGGTCTCGCAGGCAAGGGGGCCTAATGGGAGGGTGAGGAGCAACTCCTCAAAGAGGAGCTTTGGGGAAGGAGATGTTTGAGTGGGGGCGCTATACCCTTGCGCTAGGCATGGGCAGCGACGCCGCCTCAAAACATGTCCTCCCTCTGGTCTTGAGTCGAAATTTTTGGTGTTTGAATCCGAGGGCGAGGGGGTTTGTGCTTCTTGGGTTGGTTGTAGTGGGATGAGGGAGTGGGAGATGGAGTGAAGTGTTGAAAGAGGGCCCAAGGCAGGGCACTGAGTTGTAGGTACTTGTGGCCCACAAGCGTGGGGTGAAAACGAAAAGTGTATCAACATGTGTCTTGAATTGAAATTTTTGGTGCTTTGAACAGAGGGCGGGGGGGTTCGTGCCGTTTGGGTTGGTTGAAGTGTGAAGGGGGCGTGGGAGAGGGAGTCTTGTGTTGAGAGAGGGCCCAAGGCAGGGCACTGAGTGATTGGTACTAGTGGCCCACAAGAGTGGGGTGAAGACGAGAATTGTGTCAACAAGTTGAAAAACAGAGGCATGGGGTGCTCTCCGTATGGGGTTGATGGTTGTGAAGTGCCCTCCCATGTTGGGTGCACTGATGGTAGAGGTTTCCACCATGGGGAGGGCAGCTGAGCTGCCCTCCCACATGAGGTGCTCTTGGGGTGGGAGGGTTTCCCACTGTTGGAGGGGGTCTCCAAGACCCCCTGCATGATGCGCAGAGCCATGGTGGCAACCTGTTCGGTGCCAGTGCTCGCCACCCCGCGCGCTTGCGCGGGTGTGGTTTGGATGGGTTGGATGGGCTCTGAGAGGGCTTTCTGACGAGCCGCCTCGGGCGGCGTGGGGCGTCCCAGGTGGGGCGCGGTGGCGAGGGTCGCCTGGGGCTCGGGAGCGGTCGCGGCACGCTCCATAGTTCAAACTATAACAATAGTTTTTGACCACCAACAATAAGAACTAACTACAAACTTTAGAAGAGGGGGAAGGGGGCAGGGGGAAGGGGGGGGGGGGGGGGCAAGAGGAAGAGCGGAAGAGGAAGAAAGAGGATGAGAGCCAGAGTCAGAATTTTCTTGTTGTCCCCGTCTGATCCTAGTGCTTAGGGACCGTGTCTCATCGGCAATGGAGCCCCTACCCCGCGATGGGCGATGGGCGATGGGGGTGTACGCGGTTGGTGTATGGTGCGCATGGTGCATGAGAGGGTGCAACGTGCAACTCGAGGTTCCCTTTTTTTGTCACGCCCCTCCCAAATTTATTAGGTATATAATTTCTACTGACCCCTAACTTCGCCCCTAAGTCGGGAGTTGACCGCGCGCAAACAAACATAAACACGGGGACCCATCGTGGAAGACACGATCGCCCCGCCCTTGTTGAAGAATGCAACCATGCCCGCTGCCCGAGTTGAAGAATGCAACCATGTGGGCGTCCGACTGCTGACGTCCGCCCTTGCACGCGCATGGGCAGCACGCCGGGTGGATGGCGACGTCTTCAGAAGACTTCACACCGTTTCCACGCCGTTTGCTTCAAAGGAAGAAGCAAGCGATTCCCCAGGAGTCTGCAGGATGCACTTCGCCCCAGTGACCGCCACTCCACCTGCAAGCGTGTGAATGAGCTGCAGCATGCGTGTGATCATGGATTGCGAGATCGCGGCGTCGTCATAGCTCGCCAAGGAGGTGCGGTTGAGAAGATGGATGTCAACTGCGTAGAGCTCCCGATTCCCCGCTCGCTGGAGGCTCTCGGCCGCGCTCTTGGTTGCCGCGGACCCCAAGTGGAGCGTGATGGACAATCTGTGACGGAGTGCGCGCGCCGGTGGTGCCTTGCGCATGCACGAGTGATGTGGTTCTGAAAAGGTGTTGGGGCGAGGAGGTGATGCCAACACGACGAACACTCGGTGTTGATCTTGCATGCCCCCTAGCTGGAAGAGTTTTGTGGGAGCTGGCGAGAGGTGGTCTTCGCGGTTGATCTCCATTGCTGCTACGCGCCGCGTGAATGGGCGTTGCGATGCGTCAGTTTGTGTACCGAGTATGTTACACTTGTGAAGCTGGATCTCGCGGCGGCATCATGTTCAGCTCAAGCCCATCGAAGCGCGCTCGGCCTGTGCCGCACTCTCCAAGCAGTGGTGTCATCTTGGCGACTATCCTAGCAGCAGCGCAGGCAGAAAAAAAGAAAGGCGACCCCATCGCTCCTCGTCGTTCAACCAGGCAGCGAGCAGCGAACAACAACACATACTCAAAATATGTCTATGGGACCAAAAGCTCTCCGTGTCACAGCGCGGGGGGTGCATCGCCCAGGCGCAGCTGTGGTATGCGCGCGTCTTCAACTCCACGTTCGTCCTGCCCACGGAAGTGTGACTCACCGTCCCGTATTTTCGGCTGCTTTTACTAAGCAATGGGGGCAACTCCGCCGGGCGAATCGACAATCACGGCTTCGGAATCGGAAAGTATGACGTCGACAAACAAGACCCCAAGCATGCACAGGTGCTATCGCGGGATGCAAAATGACCATCTTCTCCGAGCCGGGCTTCAAAGGCAAACACACAACCATCAACGGCCCGTCGATGCTCAGCTCAGAAGACGTGCGCTGGGAGGACGTCGATCTACAGGCGATCGGGTGGACTCAGCCAGTGCGCTCCCTAAAAATCGAGTGCCATCCGGACTCGGCAGCGGCAAAACGAAAAGACAAATTTCAAGCTGAAGTAACCAAAATATTCGCAAAGGGAGCCGCATTTCTGCTAGGAGCCATCGTGCTCGCAGTACTTGTAATCATTCTCTTGTTCAAATTATTCAACAAGCGGTCCACCGATAAAAATCCAAAGGGACACGAAGCCGCGCCACAGGCTAAATAAAAAGAGAACTCAAACAATCCACACGGGGAGCTCACAAACTCAATCTCTAGTTGCGGTGGACACACAAAAGCTCGACCGCCAAGTGCAGCCTTGCTTGCACTTCTCAAACCTGCGCTGCGAAAATAACACCATGTCCACCAGGCTTTTGGCAGTTTACTTGGCATCCCCTGGCTCCTTGGCGATCATTAGCTCGCGCATCTTGTTCGAATAGATAGTTACCTCGCCTTTGGTGGGAAAATGGCAAATCATAGGAGTGGCAAGGCATAGTGCAACGTATTGTACGGCGTGTATCACCGGGGGGGGAGTGAAATTAATAAAAAAAGAACGCGAAGTAGATCGGTCATCGTTGCTTCTGACCGTAACCGTGCACTTGGCTTCTGGCGCTCGTCTGCGCGCTGCGAAGGGGGGAGTGCGAGAACGACCTGGAGGCGAGCGCGGCGAGCGTGAAGGGGCACATCGCGGCAGGCAGCGTGGGGGGGACTTACCTTTGGTGTTGGCCGCGCAAGCACACCCCTGTGGCAAGCTGGGCTGCCAGAGAGGAGTGGGGGGAGGGGGGGGGAGGGGAGCGGCGCGCGGCGGGCCTCCGCGGCCGCTGCAGCGGCTAAGTCCCCGGCACCCGGGGAGATAGCCGCTGGAGCGAGCCCTTATTGTCACCTTTTGGCACCAGAATCTCACACTGTGTCACACAGCCTTAGAGTTATGAGTTATGAGTTAGAGTGAGTGGAGAGAGAGAGAGAGGGGGGCTCGTGCCCCCCCATGGGCGAACTAAGTATTAATTTAGTTGATGCGATGGCTCATTTGAGTGATGTCCCATATTTGACGGAACGCGACCTTAACGGTAAATGCCAAACGAAAGAGAAAGAGAATTCTACTAGCTACTATTCTATTGCAGTACGCAGTACTACTGACTACTGCTAATGAGCTAATGAGTGTCGATTCGCGAAGGCGACACGGTACCGCCCAAACGGACAAGCGGCGGTGCTGGGTCTCGATCACGAGTTCAGGCGGGTAGACCGAGAACAGATCGATGTGCTCCAGGCCGGACAGCAGACAGCAGGCGGCGCCCCACTGCGTGGGATCCATCGTCGTGATGTGTACGCATGGAAAATAAAAAGGGGCAATCTACAAGAATGTACCGGAGGGGGGGAACGTGCCCCTCTCTCGCGCGCTCTCTCTCTCTCTCTCTCTCTCGTTCTCCCTCTCCCTCTCCCCCTCGATGCCTCCCCCTCGCCCTCCGCCTCGTCGTCGTCCATACGCGACGTCTTCTCCTTGTATCAGCTCTCCCCTCTCCCTCTCTCTCGTCTCTACCGACTCTCTCAACGTGGAGCTCCGCTGCCCCATCTGCCTTGACATCATGAGAGACCCGATGGCGACGCCCTGCCTTCACCGTTTCTGCTCTTCTTGCATAGAGAAGTGCCTGCGCATCGGCAAGCAGGCGAGGCGAGGGCGGAGTGAGCGAGGGGCGGAAAGGAAGAGGGGGTTGGGTGGTGAGGAAGGGGGGGGGGGGGGGGGGCAGGGGGAGGGGGGGAAGGGGGGTAGTGTGGAATGGGGGAGAAGAGGACCTGGCAGTGGCCTCACAGTGGCTTCAATCGCTTGTGCTCCTCTTTCATTGAGAAGTGCCTGCCCATCTGGGAGCAGGTGCCAGCGAGCGGGTAAGGGGGGGTGGCCAAGTGCTGGGGGAAGCAGACGGGGCCGGGTGCCATGAGAAAGTGGGGGAAAGGGCCTCCTCTGCTCCTACTCTTAAGCAGTGCCCCCCCCCCCCCCGGCAAACGGGGAACGACTACCCTCCCCTCCCCTCCCCACACACGCAATGCAGGAGTGCCCTAGCTGCCGACAGCCCGTGGCGACACGCCGCTCGCTACGCAAGGACACCAATTTCGCAATGCTTGTCGCGACGTTGTACCCCGACCTGACACAGCTGGAAGCCGAGGAAACTGAGATGATTGAACAGCTCTCGCGGTCTCACCGCGAGCGGCACGCTGAGAAGATGCGCGAGCTGCGTGCGGCGAGGCTCAAGCAGCAGCGGATGGCGGGTTGCCATACCTCCTCCTTCCAGGAGGTGGAACCTAGCGAGGCCAAGGACTCCAAATCAGAGGGCGATGGCTCCGACGCTGAATCAGACGACTCAGCCTCCGAACGCGAGCCTGACGGCGACGAGCCTCCCGCTGAAGAGGGCGACGAAGGCGAAGAGGAAGTCGAGGAGGGCGATGGCAAGGAGGTTGGTGCCGAGTGCCACACGCGCGCTGGCCGGCATGAGGCCGCGGCCTCTGGCATGCGCCAGCCGAACGCGCGCGCCGCGGGCGGCAGCCGGCGACGCAGCGAATCTGGCGCCGGCTCACGCGGCGGTGGCCGGCGCAACGTGGTTCGGAGGCGGGCGGCCAAGCACCTGGAGCTCAAGCCGCGCAAGCATGAGCTCGGATTCTGGCTCCGCCGTCACCCGCGTGAGCACACACTCGCCGCCATCACCAAGGAATATATCACCACCTCACGCGACGCCAGTATCGGCCACGTCCAAAAATTCCTGTGCTGCAAACTGCATGATGCAGTGGGCTGGCAGCAGATCGAGCTCTCGGTAACCAAGCCCTCGGGGGAGCGTGTGCTTCTCAAACCGCACATGACGATTCTCGAAGTGGTTCTCGAGTGTGCACTAGACACCAAAGCAATGCTGCTAGACTATCGTAAGTGCGCTTGAGGTGCACCATGAGGGCACATAGCACTGCGCACCCGCGGCACTGTGCGAAACCATCGCGACGACAAGCCATGGAAAGCTCTGGCTGTACTCCCTCTCGCTGCGCCGACTGTCGCATGATGCAGCTCCCCTTACTTGAATTATTCCGGCCACATCGGAAAGGCTACTAAGTGCTATTGCTATTGATTTTGAATCATTGTTATCATGTCGCGGTGCTATAAGGGGACAGGACTTGCTGTGGCCAGGGGGAGATCGCGGGCGGCGGCCGTGCTTGGCACGGGGGAGACCACCTTCGTTTCCTCGTAGGTTCCGCCCCCCATAACGCTTGCGCGCCATTCGGCCACTGTACGACTGCCTTTTGTTTTGTCGATTTTTTTGGGTCGCTAGGAACTAGGAATAATGAACTATCTTCAAGATTTGAGAGGGGCAACCTCCTGAAACCTCGATAATGCTAAATAAGCTAACGGGGAAACCTGACAAATATATAACTACAAACTACCGTGCGACCATAAAACAGCCCATGCGCAGCGCTATCTTAAAGAATCTTAAAAGACATAAATAATAAATAAAAATCTTCTTAAAATTCCCCGCTACACGTGCGGCTTGCGGCAGTGTGCTTATGTACCTCCCTACTACCCAACCTTTACCCCTATCGACCCCCTCCCCCTTCCCCAGTTCCCTCTGTCGCGGAGAAGCTGGTTCCAGGGAGGCCGCGCGCGCTGCTTCGGCTGGGAGTTGGAGAGAAGGGGGCGGAAGACTGTGGCTCGTCCCTTGGTCTGGTGTCAACTCGGGTTTCCCACATTTGTATGACGTGAAATCTTTATTGATTTCCGCTGTGTCTCCTATTAGGAGATTTAGCTAACCTATGTGATGTTCCGTATGCGTCCAGGTCTCTCGCCGCCTGCAAGCAAGAGGTCTTCTGGCGACTGACGTTCCTAGGTTGAAATCCTTGTCTATAGTGTACAGGGGGCTTATCATTTTCCGAATGTGTTTGTTGCTCGGGGCGTGTAGCCCCATGTTCTCTCGTTGTTGTAAGCCTTTGAAAGAACCCGACCTTCGCCGTGGCTAATTAATAGGTGATATCTCGTAAGGAGTAAGGATCGCTTTTAGCTTTTAAGATTAACCTTACGGACCTACCGTCCGCGTTGCCGTATTGAATATTGTAAAAGGCTGTAAGGATATATCTCCACCCCAGGATACCTAGGCATCCCGAGGAGGGATGCGGTCTGTCTACGTGCTGGTAACAGAAGAGTGTCGAACACGCGATGACTACTCGCTCGTAGGCAGAGGGCCGTTCGATCGAGCCGGCAGCTGACGCGGCCGTGAAAGAGTCGTTTGTTGTTGCTTGCGGGAATATGTCTGAAAGGTCATAGTAGGAGTCGGGTCTGACAGTGTCTGCCATCGAATGCTAGGGACGAAGAGGGAGACGGAGGTTCGGAGGCTCGCAACGCGCGGCGTTGGAGGATGGGGACGAGGCTAGCTAGCGAGCTAGAGGAAGAGAGAGAATGAGAACGAGAGCTTCTTAGATCCAAGGTAGACACGAGGGACTACAACGCAGGGCCGACTCAAAAAAGTTGCCGACACGGCCCGAGAACGAGACGTCGAAGTCATGCCGGTTTATTAACTTAAACGAGCCAACGAGCCAACAATTATAGTAACAGCAAAAACAAAATTCGAATCGCAAATTTCGAGACCAAAATCTGCAAACCTGGACTTGAGACCATGGGGAATCCGAATCTGTGTGTCTTGTGCGTCAGCGGCAACATGGGGAACTGGCTTCAATTGTAATTGTGAGCGCGCACCTTACACGAATATTCATGCCTACAGCCTTCAGATGGGCAAGAATACCACACCTTCGCTCGCTCGCGGCTCGCTCTCACCTCTCGTTGCTCGCTCGAGGTCGCTTTCGCCGCCGTCCTTGCCCTCATCCAAGCCCACCTCTCACCTTCCTCTGCTGAAAGGCTTGAGCCCGTCAGCCTCCCTAGAAGTTGTTCCCTCCGCGATGCGCCTACCGCCGGCTTGGCCCATTCCTCATTGCTCATTGCCCTCAGACTCGCACCCTCTCAAGCCATCCCAATTCTTTAGGGCGGGTCCTGAGGGTAGCTCCGAGGGGCCTCCCGAATGGGAGTTGGAGCCTAGAGGAGAGGGCACGAGGCGGCTCGCCAGGGTCCAGGGCTAGGGTGAGCTAAGTATGAACTTATTAGTTGCCGATGTACGTGGCTAAGGATGCTAGCCAACACGATGCAAGATTCAAGATGTCCTCTACGACGCTATAAGTTCTAACGGTACTTGTACCTCTCATGGACATCACACGTGTGAAGTGGTGGGCGAGTACGGTACCTGTCGTGAAGAACATGTGCACGCTCTCCCAGATGCGGTCGATGTACGCGACACCTCAGCATGCACTACGAAAACAAGGTCTGAGCGCGCCCGGAAGGGGGGGCGGGGCAAAGTGCAAGAGAGTCTTTACGAGCTACGGTTTGCTCTCGGTAGCTCGCCTTTTCGTCCGGTAAGAGATCGTCTTGAGCTTCGGCACTCGCCCCAAAGGCGCCATGAGGGCGGTGGCCAAGCACCTCTCGTCAAGCGCGCCCATCGCGCATGCGCCGCATAAGGCGCCGAAACTGGCCAATAAGAGAATGCTCTCTCGAGCAGCCGCATTCAAGCTTGCCGGCCGGCAGAGGGCCAACGAGCAGGGTTGGACTTGGCGAAAGGGAGTTGGTTGGCGGTGCCGAAAACATCACATGACGTAGACGCCGTCCACCAATGGGTCAACTCATGGCAGTGGCTCGACGGTGGTGGCTCGACGGTGGGGCGCTTGTTCATCGCAAACGATGCTTGGGGGGTCCTCGCCACCGTCGCCCTCAACATCGAGGTTGTCAAAACGCCAGAGATGTGACCGATCTTCACGGCATGAATGGCATGCGTTGACGTCGAGTCGGCCTAGCGAGGCCGCTTGCCCCGAGCGACGAGAGGCTTCTTGCCGGAAGCTTGCAAGCCCGTCGATTCGGCGAATGCCGCCTGGGACTGACACAGGAGGGCCTGAGCGGTCTCGGCGCGGGCCAATACATCGCAGACCAAGGCCTTGCAGCCGGACGAACTGGCTGGCGTGGGGCTGCACTTCGACTCTGGCGTCGTCGGGGCACAAAGCGGTTGGATCGGGGTAGCGATGGCCTTCCCATTCTGGGCGAAACCCTTTGGCAGCGCTTCGGGCCGGGCGAGGGTGCCCATTGTGGCGCGGCTGGGCGGTGTCCTCGGCCCGGAAGCTGGTATCGCCACGGTAAGCTGGTCAGCGCTCGAGGGCTCGAGTGGTTTGTTCTCAGAGCCCTCGCCGGAGGAGAGGTGCGTGAGCAGGGACCGGTCACCGATTGAAATTTGGTAACTTTCGACGAGCGCACGGAAAGTCTCGAGGTGCGCATCCGTGCCGGCGATTGGGCCTCGGCGAGCCTCGACACGCTCGATTGCTGAACTTGCTGACAGACCCTCCTGTGCAGCGCGCAGAGGTGAAGAGTTCAGCGCCAGATGCGGGAGGGGAAGGCAGCTCTGGGCACCACGATCGTTGCAAAATGGCTAGCGACATGGGGCCCAAGACGTCGATTTCTCTACGACTGGGCTGGAGCATGGCGTGCGTGCCTGTGTTGCGATGAAGGCTGCGCATAGCAGGGCAGCAAGACCGTGGCCATCGTCGGAGCAAACGAGGCAAGGCTGCCTCGAGCTCCTTTAAGGGGGCGGGCAGGCGAAGGCGTGTCAGTGGCAAGGGCACTAGAACCGTCACCACACAGTGTTTGCAGAGTCAGGTTGGCGAGCGCGTCGCCAGGTGGTGGATGGGGGCCCTCGCGTACCTCATGAAATGAAGTGCGCACGTGAGCTGCGGAAGAAGAGGCTGAAGGGGCGAGACAGAGAAGAAAGAGCGGCAATCCTTTAGCCAGGTGGCGCCAGCGGTGCAGGCCGATGTGATGACGACAATGCGCTCAATCTGGAGCATGTTGAGCGCGAGTTCCGACTGGCGGGCCGAGAAGTCGCTGAGAAAGAGCCGGCCGTCGAGGATGGCCGACTGCGTGGGCGGCAGGCATCGGGGGCATGAGCTCCAGAACGGGAGATGAAGGGTCAGGGCTGGATGCGGGGGGATTTGCTCACCACGTCGATGCGCTCAAGCTCCGCTGCAAGCGCCGCAAGCGCCGCGGGCGAGCGGGGCGCCGGTGGTGCTTCTGAATGGCTGGCGAACGCCAAAGCGACAGATTCCCAGAAGGCGTGCGCCCCACGAAGACCATTTATCTTGTCGACAGCTTGCGACCAGAAAGGGTGGTCTAGCTGAGGAGCGATGTGAAAGCCTGTGAACGCGCGATTACGTGGCGGTGGGATCGATGGAGAGTCGTGCAAAGACGCGGAGAAATTGGAGCGGCAGAATGCGCTGGAGGCGAAGGCGCAGGGCGGCAGTAGATTGACGTTGGGGAAGTGGGCGGGGGGGAAGGTGGCGAGAGCGCGCGCGCGTTGGAGTGAGAGAGAGAGAGAGGAAGAGAGCGAGAGAGCGAGGGAAGGGGAGGGAGAGAGCGAGAGAGGGAGTGAGGGAGAGGGAGGGAGACGGAGGGGAGAGAGATGGAGGGAGAGTGCGATGGAGTAGGAGAGCGAGAGAGGGAGTGAGACAGAGGGAGTGAGACAGAGGGGAGAGGGACAGACGGGAGGAGAGAGTCAGCGGGAGAGCGCGATGGAGTGAGAGAGCAAGAGAGGGAGGGGAAGGGATGTGCCATCCCGCGTGGTCTCACCGTTGGTCTCGAGAGGCATCTGCTCGCGAAGAAGGTCAGCAAGATGGTGCTGCCACACGTGGACTCCAGCGAGCATGGGCATTGAGAGGAGAAGGGAGGAGAGAGAAGGGAGCGGCCGGACGGTTGCTACGAGCGAGGAAGGAACCCCGATGAGGAAGGAGAAAAGAAGCGAGATTGAGAGATGAGTTTGGGGGGGGAGAGAGAGAGAGGGGGGGGGGGGGGGGGTTCGTCCCCCGAGGAGAGAGAGAGGAGGAGAGGGAGGGAAAGGGGAGTGTTTAGAAGAGAAGGGGAGGGGGGGGACAAGCGCGGACTGTGGGTTGACGAAGAGAAGGAGAGAGAGAGGGAGAGAGAGGGGGGGGGGGGAGGGGGAGGGAGGGGGAGCGGGAGAGAGAAGAGAGAGAGGGAGAGGGAGAGAAGAGAGAGAGAGCTAGAGAGAGAGAGAGAGGGAGAGAGAGGGAGGGAGGGAGAGAGAGAGGGGGGATGGGAGTGACGAGGCGCCATCGGGGTCAAGAGGAGAGAGAAAAGAGGAACCCGAGACTTCTCTAAGAATGAGGAGGCGTCGTCGCAGAGAGGGAGGGGTGTGCGTGCGGGTTTCTTCCTCTCACGGTGGGTCTTTCTTCTCTTATGAGGAGGTGGTGCGGGGCTTCCCCTTCTGTCTTGCCGTGGAGGCTGTGGAGAGAGAGAGAGAGAGTGATCGAGATCTCGGAAGAGGGATGGGGGGGGGGACAAGGCAGAGAGAGAGAGAGAGAGAGGGAGAGGGAGAGAGAGGGGAGGAGGTGGCAGCCTCGCTTCAAGTACTCTCAAGTAGACGAGGAGTTTTATTGGCGTAAACAGAGGGCCCGCGGCTGCCATCAGGAGCTCTCTCCTCTGCCCCCACCCAAAGGGAGAGAGATTGAGCCTCGTCCCACCATTAGAAACGAGGTCTGAGGGCTTAGAAGAGACGACGAGCGTGGTGCTGCTCCCTCCCTCTCTCTTGAGAAGGACACGAAGAAGAGGCGAGGATGGGGAGGGCAGGACACCAAGAAATGGGTGAGAAACTGAACCCGATACGCAAAAAAGGTTCGGTGGAGGGCGCGCGGAGAGGGCGGCGCTCGGTCGCGCACGAGATGAGATATGACGGCTGACCAAAACATATCGTAAACGGGGGGGGGGGGCAGGGGGAGGGGGAGAGAGGGAAAGGCCCTGTTCCCGTTGGGGGGCGGGGCGGGGTCCGCCGTCGGCGGCGGCGGCGGCGGCTCTCGGCGTCTCGGGGGAGAGAGAGAGAGAGAGAGAGAGAGAGAGAGAGAGAGAGAGAGAGAGAGAGAGAGAGAGAGAGAGCCTCGCAGAGGAAGAGGAGGGGGAGTTTGGAAGGAAAAGGGGGGGGACAAGCGCGGACTGTGGGTTGACGAAGAGAAGGAGAGAGAGAGGGAAAGAGAGAAAGGGAGGGTCGGGAGAAAGAGAGAGATAAGAGAAAGAGTGAGAGAGAAGAGAGAGAGGGGGGGAGGGAGAGAGAGAGGGGCGGCGGTGGCGGGGTCTCTCTCCCTCCCTCTCAGCGCTGGTGGGACCCTTCAGACCCTCTCTCCCCCTCCTCCGTCCCCCCCCCTCCCTCCCTCTCTCCCCCCCCCCCCCCCCCCCTCTCTCTCTCTAGGTCTCTCTCTCTTCTCTCCCTCTCCCTCTCTCTCTTCTCTCTCCCTCCCCTTCTCCTTCTCCTCGTCGACGAGAGAGGCTCTCTGATGCAGAGAGAGAGAGAGAGAGAGAGAGAGAGAGCTCCTCCGCCGTGTCCACGTGCGCTGGAGACGTCGCCGATCGCCTCGGCCTCGTCAACGGCGACAGCCCGACGCCGGCGTCGGCCGCATGTGCCGTTGCCGAAGCGCGCGCGCGCGCCGTGTGCTCGAGGCCGACGTCGGCGCGCCGCCCCGGAGGCCGTCGGAGGTCGCCTGCGGTCCACCCCAAAAACCGGAGTCACTCGGCACTCGGACCCCTGTATTCTTTCCCCTTCCTTGGAGGGCGATCGGGCAGGCGTCTCTTTTCTTCTTGGCGGAGGAGGGAGGGGTGGGGAATCAATCATGAAACATGACCGTCTCCATGCGGTGAGACGACGAATTTGCTGTTTGTGCTCATCGGAATTTTGATTTTCGGTGAAAAGCTCCCAACCTAGAACCTAGGGCGGTCAAACAGGGTTTTTTTTATTAGGGATGAAGAAGTGGGCATCTCAGAATTGAGGAAATTTGAGGACTTTTTTTCAGTTGAAACTTCCCAATACACCCAACAAGCACATATCCGAGGCCCATTAGGACTCAGAACCCCCCCCCCCCCCCCTTTGGGCCCCCACCACAAAACGTAATCAAAAATGCCGACAATAGACGCTCAAGTCGCGAAGGGCTAAAACTAAAACGCTCAACTTCGAATCGAAACCGGGCGAGGTGCGTGCCCGATTTCGACGATCCATCCATTTGGGGGGCCCCGTCAGACACCAAATACCCAGGACACAGGGCCCACCCGCACAGTCACGTCAATCGCCAATCGGGTAGGCCGCGCGCTAAAACCTCGTCGTCGAAATCAGCCATGCCGCTGAGCCCATTGGCCATTGGACGCCTAACCTAACGTCTCGCATCAGTTCATGAGGAAAACGAAGAAACACAAATCCACATTAAGATGAGAAAAAAGAATACCGGTCCTCTCGGGGAAATGGAAATGGAAACAAATATCGCATATCGCAAAACCAAAATTATTCAAATATAACTTTCTAACACCAAGGGACTCTTCTATGCACTTCAAACACGTCCTACATAGGAGGATAGCTACGGCGAATCGATTTGCTGACGATCCGACATGCCGCTTTTGCGGTATAACCCCCGAGAGCTCCACCCACATAGCCCTACGCATTTCGACGGAACACGGAACCCATCTTCGAATTCATAGAAGGGCTTCTAGCTAGGGATTAATCTTAGGCCGGGCTCTGAAGTAGCCCAACGCCTCTTTTGCTACCACGTAGACAGCGACCTCATCCCTCTTCGGGATACTTAGGTATCCTGGCGTGGAGCTATATCTTAACGGACTTTTACAACATTCGTTATGGCAACGCGGACGGTAGACGGTAGACGGTAGGTCCGTTAGGTCGATTATGAGAGCGATCCTTGCGAGATACCACCTATTAGTAACGGCGAAGGTCGGTTTCTTTCAGAGCCTGAAGAAACAACGAGAGATTATATGGGGCTACATACACGCCCCGAGTAACAAACACATTCGGAAAATGATAAGCCCTCTTTACACGTTACACGGTGGACAAAGACTTCAATCTAGGAACATCGGAGGACCTCTTGCAAGCGGCGAGAGGTTATTTGGACATACCAAACATCAACTAGGTGAGCTAAAACTCTCTAGTAGAAACACCAGCGGATAGCATGAAAGACCTTACAAGATATAAGAAAAGTACATGCAAGCCAAATTAGAGCGCGAGGAAGAAGCCACGCAGTCTCCCGCCCCCTTCTCTCCAACTGCCCTGGCCAAAGCCAAAGCAGCGCGCGCGGCCTCCCCGGAACCAGCTTCTCCGACAAAGAGGGAACTGGGAAAGGAGGAAGGGGTTGTTAGGGGTTAAGGCTGGGTAGTAGGGAGGTTCATGAGCATCCTGCCGCACGCCGCACACGTAGCGGAGATTTTTAAGAAGGTTTTTTTTTGTTTCACGAGTCGGATGTTCAATCTTGCGGCCTTTAGGGTTCCAAGGCGGATTGAAATGTGGCTGTAGTTTGTAGTGAAGAGCTGCACATGGCACATGGCTAGACTGCGCCTTGTGCACCTCACAATGCGCGCGTAGTGCGAATTCCAACAAGAAGCTTTTGGCCTTTCAATGCTAATGCTAATGCCAATGCTAAGGCGCTAATGCCGGCATACCGCGCATATCCTGGATCCTTGTCACCCTGCCCTTGCAGTATGCCGTTGTAGTATCGAGGAATAAAAAGACAAAATAAGGATAAAACTATGTTATCCTTTGTCCGCTTCAACAGGAGCAAAGGATCGCGCATGCTTTCGCTGCGTTGGGTGGCCGCTATCGCCAATCGTGCCTAGTCCTTCACTCGCCCACGCCGGCTGGGAGTGGGGTAGGGTTGGTACAATCGCACTCGCGGGAGCTTCGATAGTGCGTGACGTGACGATGCGGCCCAACCAGCAATTGAATCCGCGGCACTGCCCCCTGTTCACGCAAGCGCTCACATGCAAAGTTAATGCTTTGGTCGTGCGCGCTGCTCGCCCATGGCAAATGTTTCAGACGGCTCACGCCTTCTTTGCGAAGAAAGACTCCATGCTTCGCTGCCCCTTTCTTAGCGGCTCCAGAAGCTTCGCCTTCTTGGCAGGAGCGGGCTTCGTACTCCTTGGCGGAAGATCTGCCTGCAGTTGAGGAGGCGTGGATTTGTAGACTGGCGTTGCCTCCAAATGGTTGACCGAGCGATTCTTGTCCTCAAAGTCATTATCCTTCACGCCGAGCTCTTCACGTAAACGTTCGGCCCATTTGTCGCTCACATACTCACAGACCAGCAGGTAGCACGAGCGTGTCGACGCTTGAGCCTCATTCTGTTCAGTTTCGATGGTGTGAAAGTGCCCCTCTGCAGACTCGAATTGTGAGAGGGCTCCGACGGCTGGGCCGGGTGTGGTCGGCAGCCCCTGTTTGGTCGGAGGGAGAGCATTGATGTGCGGAGAAAGTGCTTGGACCTTACGTCTGAGCCAGGCGATGACCTTTGCATCGCTCAAGCGGACCATGAGCTCATCGTACTTGTCGTTGACGTCGCAAATGGCAGTCTAGCATTGCGGGGGAGGGGGGGAAAGAGGGCTCGATGAATAGTCCATCTACATGCGCGCATTCAGCGGGCGGGCGGGCCCCGTTGATCGATGTGACCGGGCACTCAAATCTGGAAGCAGCGTGGACAGGCTGACCAGCTTTTCACTGAGGCCTGGAAGACTCATGAGATGCGCTTCAAGCAGAGCTTCCTCACGGCCAAACACGTCAGGGAGCGGCTTGAACAGTCCGCGGTGCTCGGCAGTGGCTACACCGCGCGCTCTCTCCAGCAAAGGGAGCAGCACGAAGAGCGGGTCGATCGGCGTCGCAAAGCAGAGGGTGCCGTCCTGGACGACACACTCTAAGCCGCTGATCAGCCAAGAAGAAGGAAGCTCTATCGAGCTGTGAGTGTGGACCTCGAGGAGATGGGCGCCATTGCAACCAAACATCACTCTCTCTCTGGTGCGCGGGTGCTCCGAGGCAAAGAAGGCTAACTGTGCCCCCTCCCCGCCGCCATACGTGACGACGAGCCGCTGCTTCATACCCGCCCAACGCTGCGCTGCCAATACTCGCGCACACCCCACGCTCCACGCCGCAGACGGAGAGAGAGAGAGAGAGGTGGGAGTGGGGGTGGGGTGGGTGGGCCGACTCCTCCCGTCGGCGGTCGCACCTAACTGCCCCTTCGTCCGAGAGCTCCTTTGCGCGGGAGAGGAAGAAGTGAAGAAGGTACGAGTACACAGTAGAGTAGTAAACTTGTGCTACCAGTAAAGTCTCTCTCTCTCTCTCAGTCAAGCCGCTGAGATCGGACGCAGTCGCGCCCAGTTGCCGGTTCCCGGTTCTGCAGCCCGAGCCACCTCTTGTGAGTTGTGCCGTGGGTACGGAGGCTCCCTCTCGGCACTCACGCTCACGGCGCCATCATGCCATCATCCATTATCCATCATTACCATTATTACTTATTACCTCCTGTTTCTGTTTCTGTGTTTATTTGTGTTTTGCCCCGCAGGCAAACTATTCACTATTCAAGTGGGACCACTCGGAGTGGGCACGTACCATCAATTCCAGCCCCTGCCCTTTGGCGGGGTCTGGGCACTCATCAATCTGGCCCAGACCCTTTGTGGGCGCGGTCCGCGAGCTGCACTCCCACGCCTGCGGCGGCACCCAGCCACAGGAGCCAGGGAATGCGCTACCTCGCAGGGAAGTTAGAGTCACGGAAGACGAAAGATTCATAAGCAGATTTAATAACATCTGGCTACACGCTGACACCGATTACCTAGGAGAGATAGCCGCCGGCACCGGGAACGTGGCGGAAGCCGAAGAAATCCAATATTACTTACTTACCACCAACCGACCTCTACGGAGTACCTCGGTCACGTTGTCTCGAGGGAAGGTCTCAAGATGGACCCGAAGAAGGTCGCAGCTGTCGCCGACATCGACCCGTCATCCATCAGCTCCTTGGAAGCGGTTCGATCTTTCCTCGGCCTTTGCTCCTACTATCGTCGATTCATTCGCCAATTCGCCGCTAAGGCTGCTCCTCTCACTGCCCTCACGCGGAAGGGCTGCGACATGGCAAAGGAGTCCCAGTCCGAGGAGTGTCACCGAGCTATCCAAGAGCTCAAGACAGCGATCACCTCGGAGCCCGTCTTGACTCCACCCAGGGATGATCGGCCCTTCATCGTCAAGACCGATGGGGCAAGCAAGTTGGGTATCGCCGGCATCCTCTCGCAGCTAGGAGACGATAACCGTGAACGAGTCGTTGGGTACTACGCTCGCAGTCTCACCTCGGCCGAACGCCATTGGACGGTGACTGAGATTGAACTCTTGGCTGCCCTGGAATCAATCCGAAATTGGCGACCCTACCTTTGGGGGCGTCGGTTCAAGTTAGTCGTCGACCACTCCGCACTGCGATGGCTGCATACCATGAAGGATCAAGTAGCCGGTGGGCCAGCCTCTCGGCTGACTCGGTGGGCTCTCAAGTTGGCTGAGTACCGGTTCGATGTCGAACATAAACCAGGAGCTGTTCATCAGGATGCTGACGGGCTGTCCCGGCTAGCATCCCTGGAGCCGGAACACGAAGACGAACCACTCGCCGGCCCAGCGTCGTTAGCGGTACGTGAGCCTGGCTCAGAGTCTCTAGCCGAGCATGAACGGTCTCATCCGGTGGCTGCCATCACGCGCTCCGTAGTTACGGCGCGAGGGCTTCAAGCTTTGGACCGATCTCGTCGTCGAGCCTCCGATTCCGGGCCCGCCATCCAGTCCAGTTATTTGGCCCCGGGTACGCCGACTTCCGAAGAGATGAGAGCGGCCCTGGCGGAAGATCCGTTCGTAGAGCCACTCCTAGGCTCAGGAGAGACGGCCAACTACGAGCCATCAGGCCAAGGGTCGCCTCCGCCGGCCGCCGCCTCAGGCCCCGTTGCCGACGATGATTCGTGTTCCAGTCCTGTCGCTCCCGCTCCCGTTTCCGCTCAGCAATCCAAGATGTTTCGCCGTTTCGTCGTTCACGATGGGCTCGTCTACTATCGCACCGTTCCTGACTCCACCGACCCGGACTCGCTAGTGCTCTATGTTCCGCCCTCGTTGCGGTCTCGCTACCTCTTTGCCTACCACGATCGCTCCGGTCACCTTGGAGTTTCTCGTATGTCCGGTCTTCTTCGTACTCGGGTATACTGGCCTGGCATGTCTTCCGACGTTGCGTCCTACGTCCGAGAATGCCACGAGTGCACCCTCGCCAAGCCGCTACCTAGGGCTCTAGCGTCGCCCTCCGGTCTCTCTGTGGGTACCTACCCCTTTGATGTGGTCTACTGCGACGTGCTCTCGCTGGCTCCCACTCACAACTTCGTGCCTGGAGTCTCGGGTTACGACAAGCTGGTCGTCTTCATCGACTCGCTCACTCGATGGATTGAGGCTGAGCCGTCGAATGGGGATCCCTCGTCGGAAGTAGCCTTGGACATGTTCATCCGCTTGATTGTGACGCGTTATGGAGTCCCTAGGCAGCTTCGGACCGACGCCGGTTCGAATCTTTGTTCGGTTCTTGTTTCGCGTATTCTGGAGCTCACCGGGACTGATTTGTCGAGTACAGAGCCGTATCGACATGAGGGTGTAGGCTTCGTCGAACGCGCTCAGCAAACGCTCATCCGTTTAATGCGCGCCTCGAACGAGGGTGGCAGCCATTGGGTCGACCATTTGCCGTTCCTACTCCTCTCGTTGAGGGCTTCTTCCGGTCGTGTTACCTCCCGGTCTCCAGCGTCTTTGATCTTTGGGCGTGAGCTGCGTCTGCCCGCTCAACTTTCTGATCCGAAGTCCGTTTCGCCAACTGCTCTCGAGGCGGCGTCCGCCGACGTTCGCTCGTACGCATCCAGGCTCAATGCGAGCCTCCGCCTCTCATGGTCCAGCGCTCTCGAGGCTACCCTAGCCGCTCAGGCTGAGTCGGCCCGTGACGCTACCATCAAGTCTCAAAGACCAGCGCGTTTCGAACCTGGGGATCGCGTCTGCATGCGATTACCAGGCCGTGCCAACAAGTTGCAATTCATCTACTCGGGTCCCTACCGCGTTGTAGAGGCTCTGTCCGACACTAGGTACCGACTCCGTGATTTGGAGAACCGGTTAGTCAAGGAGGAGGTGCATATCTCGAACCTCCGGCCGTATCATACTTTCGTTGATGAAGAGCCGCTGGCTGACGACGAGTACATCGTTGAAATGTTGCTCGATCGTCGTAGCCATGGCGATTCTATCGAGTACCTCGTGAAGTGGCGTGGCTATTCTATTCGAGAAGCCACCTGGGAGCCTTGTTCCGAGTTGCTCCGTCGTTGTTCTGATTTGCTTGATGATTATGATCGCTCCGTCGAGGAGACTTGTCCAGAAGATGTTGAGTCCCCGGAAGCAACTTCTTCGTCGGCCAGGGATACTCCTCTTCCTCCCGTTCTCGATGCGCCGTCTTCGCGCACTCGCTCCAGGCTCCATTCTCGTTGATCCCATGTCTTGGGTAAGGGACCCGTCCCTCTAGGCTAGCCCCACGCCTCGGCTAGGGCTCCGAGTTCAAGAGCGAATCATGGAGGTGCTGAACGCGTGCTGCCTGCGCTCTACACCCGGCGCAACACCCGAGCAAAGCTCCTGTAAAAGGGAGAAGTGGGTGGGGCAGTGCGTACGAAAGAGGCCGCCGCGTTAAGCCGCCGATTTCGTGCTCGCTTTGGATCCAAAGGGTGTTCTTGTCTCCACGTTTCGCTCGCTATGTTCCGTTGCTTCTTGTTCCGATTCTGACCTCTGGTCAGCTCAGGTTCCAAGTTCCAGGTCTCTGTTTCCAGGTTCACCGCTCGACATCGGGAGACGTCTCGATCTTAGTCGGGGGGTGTCGCATTCATCCTAGATGATGCGATTTCCAGGCTCTTGTTTCCAGGTCCTTCGCCGTGCGGCCACACGGTGAAGCTCAGGTACATCTAGGTTGGTAGGGTTCGTCCCTAGCGATCTAGAATTCGAGTTCTCGTTTCGTTCCTTCTAGCCTGTCTGTCAAGTCTAGATTCCAGGTTTCCTCCTTTCGGGTAATCTTGACCCAAAGGAGCCAGGTCGCCTGTCACTCGCTGCGCGCTTGTCTCAGGCTCTCGAGTTACCTTGTGAAGGCTTGTTTAGCTTCTTGCAAGGCTTGTCGTTTCTTGTTGGGTTCCGGTTCTTTCTTGGGACCTGCTCACTTTCGTTGTCGTCCAGGCCTGTTCTTCGTAGGTTCTGCTTGGCCTGGTTAGGGTTTCGTTGCCTTCCCGCGTTCGGCGTTTGGCGTTGGCGTTCGGAAACTTCCTCTCATATTCCCTAGGTCCGCTACCCTTGGCTTGTAGGTCCTTGCTTCTTTCTTCTCGGTCAAGGTGTTTGGCGAGCGAGTCGGTTGCTCTAGCCGCTCGAGATTTGAGGTTTAATTTGCCATCTCCCCTTGGAGATCGGTGTAGGTTCGCTTCTTAGGTGAGGGAATCTTTCCCCTTGATGCAAGTTACATGCAAGCCTTGGCCCCTTTGGTGTTTCTTCCCCTTGGTTGCTACTCAGGGTTGTTCGTTAGAAGCGTCTAGAAGGTTCACGCTCAACGGCAAGATTTCCTCGGTCGTGAAGACATCTCGTTGCGATCTGTATCCAAAGTGATCGCCGTGGTCGCGCGACATGACGCTCCCCTTCGGACTCTCCGCTACGTGGGAAGTTACAAGGGAGACACGCTCCGGCCGTCGCTGCGGAGTCTCTCTCTCTCTCGCTCTCTCTCTCCGTCTCTCGCGACGTGTTTGAGTTATCGGTGATTTGGGGTCGCGGTTGCTTGATAATTTGCTTTGTTTGGGTGAATGATTCCGGTGTGTTCGTGAGTCGGTGTAACCTGTTGTTCTCAGCCTCGTTGTCCGTCGTTGTTCGCTGTGTCGCTGCACTCTAGCAGCCTAGGCTCCCTCCCTGAGGGAAGAGTTCTTTGTAGGTCTAACAATCTCTTACAACCCATCACACTAGGGCCGCTAGGAGCGCCTCGCCGCCCCACAGCCCTTCGTTCGCCGTTCGTTCCCCGTCCAGACACCCAAATGGGGTTGCCCGACCCAGTCCAGAATTTCATTCACCCGACTCCCGGTGGGGAGGAGGGCCAAAGCGCCGCGCTAGCCGCCGGTGCTGCTCGCGACGGAGTGGCTCAGAGCCCTCCGGCTCCGCTCGACTCGACATTAGTACGACTACACCCCGTAGCACTTACGTACAGTATAAACAGGTCACTCAACGGAGCAAGAGGGAGGCGAGAACATACCGTTGGGGACAGGTGCACCCCGCTTAGCTCGGACCCCCCAAACGACCCGGGCCCCTAAGTAGAGCACGAGGAGCAGAGTTGCCGCAAAGCAGGGAGTGAGGGAGAGGGAGGAGAAAGAGCGTGGCTTCGTGAGTGTCTTCCATTGCCACGGGCGAGGCGAGAATATTAAAAGGTTTTTTTTTGCTCAGTTATATTATTATTATATTCGGCCATCTTCTGTTTCTTTCACACCTACTCATATCCGTCCAACAAAATCTCCGAGTTCGCCTGCTCCGTCCGAAAGGACGGATATAAATAGATACGTCCTCCCTTCTTATTTATAGTTGTGACAAGATTCCCTGGTCCCTCTCCGTGGCCTTCCCACCAAGCTCGCTCACGTTGTCTCCGTCTTCCCTCCCTCCCTCCCTCTCCTCTCCTCTCCCACGATCACCCCGCTCCGCATGGGCTCCCTCCGCTCCCACCGTGCCTCCGCCGTCCACCGCCCGCCCCATCCATCCCACCCCGCTTCTTCCACCTCTCTCGAGCACTCCCACACCCATGAGGAGCACTCTCTCCCCCGCCCCCTCTCTCTCCCTCCCTCTCCCTCTCTCTCCCCTTCACTTTCTCCATCTTGCTCTCTCTCCCATCCACTCCCCCCCTCTCCCCCCCCCTCCGTTCTTCATCTCTCTCTCCCTCTTCCTCTCCCTCTTCGCCCTACCCTGCCTCGACCTCGCGCTCTTCACCCCGGCCTCTCGATTCCTCTCCCCATTTCACCCTGACTCCATCTTCCCTCATTTCCTCCTTCACCCCTGCGCCCTCCCACTCCCTCCCTCTCTCCGCCCTCCCCCCTTCTTCCCTTCCTTGTATTCCTCCTCCGCCGCCTCTCCTTCTTTCGGACTCCCAAACGCCTACACACCCGCTCTGGCTCCGGCTCTGGCTCAGCCTCCGCCTCCCCTTCCCCCTCCGTCTCCGCGCCTGGCTTTCGGTCTCGCCCCCGCTCTCCCTCCCACCTCTCCTCACGTTCACGCTCACGCTCACGCTCGCGCTCCTTCTACTCGCGCTTCTTCTAATTACGCTCTTTCCACTCACGCTTCTTCTACTCACACTCCTTCTTCTCACGTTCTTCTACCTACCCTCCGGCTCGCCCTCTCCATCTCCCGCTCTCCCCGTCTCTGTCCCCCTTTTGACGTTGCCGCAGAGGCGCTCGCGGTGATGGAGCAGCTTCGGGAAGTGCTCCTCGTCGCCATTCATTCGACTCAAGATGCTACTCTCAATGTAGAGGCCGTGCTAGCCCCGCAGCCGCCGCTGCTCACTAGAGAGGAGATGTTGGCGCCACTCCCAACACCCTCCTTTCTCCAATCGCCCT
This sequence comes from Isochrysis galbana, assembly GCA_018136815.1. Taxonomy (NCBI): domain Eukaryota; phylum Haptophyta; order Isochrysidales; family Isochrysidaceae; genus Isochrysis; species Isochrysis galbana. The sequence continues at coordinate 4,541,160 of CM030936.1, forward strand.
CCTTGGGCATATCGCCCCCGCGCTCACTTCTGCCTTCACAGGCACATTCGATCTCGCCCTTCCAGCGTCCATTGCCGTCTGCGCCCTTGCCAGACGTGGCGCCGCCAGCCGTCCCGATTCTCTCGCTCCCACCTGCAGCGCGCCGGCCGGCGGCTGGCCCATCGGTCACTGCAAAGTACATGCCGCCGTCGTCACTCTCTCCTGGCTCGCCCCTCCTCTCACTACCTGCTGAGTTGCAGCTCGAGATCTTTGGCTGGCTGCCGCTGCGCGCTCTAGGCGCGCTCGCAGGCACGTGCCGCCTGCTCTTCCACGGGCCACCACGCCCTCCACGTCCGCGCTCGCTCGTGGAGGAGGCGCTGCGCCGTCGAGCGGCCGAGGCCGACCGGCCGCCTCCCGTCGCGCTGCCCGAGGGCGCGGCTGAGTGGGTGCCCTATCTACTGCGTCGCGAGTGGCAGCACGAGCTCGACCACGGCAGCATCGCCGCGGGGCAGGGTGCGCACTCGCTTTTTGTTTCCTCTGATGGTGTGCTGCTCTCGTGCGGGCTCGAGGAGAAGGCGGGCGTGCTCGGTCTTCGCCGCAGTGCAAGCGAGGCCGAGCTCCGGCTGCCGCGGCCAACTGCCGTGCCAGCGCTCGGGGGCGTGCGGCTGTGTGCAGTCGCGACGCACTACAAGCATGCGCTTGCACTGAGCGAGTCAGGCGAAGTCTACCACTGGGGCGCCGACGCTTACGGCGCGGTCGCAGCCGATGATGATGGCGGCGAGGGGCGTGTGCCGACACTTGTCAAGGGGTTGCGTGGCCACCGCGTTGTGCGTGTCGCCGCTGGCCTAAACCACAGCGCCGCGCTGACGGAGGACGGCCGCCTGTTCACCTGGGGAGCCAGCGCGCACGGCAACTTCGGTCTAGGCTATGCACTGCCGCGTGGTGCCGGCTGCCGCACGGCGCCGCATCCCGTTGGCGGTGCCCTGGCTGGGCTGCGCGTCGTCGCCGTCGCCGCCGGCTTCGACTTCACCCTCGCCGCGACCGAGACAGGCGCCGCTTTTTCTTTCGGCCGCTCAGGTCGCGGCCGGCTTGGGCATGGCGACGCACCAGCCGAGCAGGGTCACCAAGTGTTGCCGCGACAGATCGAGGGGCTACGTGGCCATCTCGTCGTTGGGCTTGCAGCTGGCAGCGGCCACGCGCTTGCGCTCACCGCTGCTGGCACCGTCTTTGCGTGGGGCGACGACCGACTCGGTCAGCTTGGCGTCGAGCGCCGGCGTGACGGCGAGCGCGACGTCGCGCGGCCGCGGCTTGTGCGCACCCTCGACGGCACGCGGATCTGCAGCGTGGCAGCAGGCGAGCACCACTCGTGTGCTGTCTCCGACGCGGCGGAGCTGTACACGTGGGGTGGCGGCCACGAGGGCCAGCTTGGCCACGGGCCTGACATTATGCGCTGCGCTGCGCCACGCCGTGTTCAGGCACTGCGCGGCGTCCTTGTCGTTGGCGCATCGGCCGGCTACTGGCACACACTAGTCGTCGCGCATGATGGCCGCGTGTACGCGTGCGGCCTACGCACCGCAACCGGCTTGGGCGTTCCAAAGGGTGCCGCCAGCGCAACATTTGCAAGTGCTCCAGCTGATGATGGTGACTACATGATGGATGACGAGGTCGCCTCTTTCTGGCCCGAGCTTGTGGCTGACATACGAGTGCGACTACGTTGAGCGTGCATCGCACCGTGCTGCGCAACTGCCCAAGTGTCACCGACATGGGGGGGCGAATAAGGGCGGGGACACACGTATGGTTTACGCCTGACGTGCTGCGCCTGATGAAGCCGACCGAACTGTATTCATTTGCCGTAGCAAAAGCAACAACCAAATTTGTAGCGCAAAAATAGCAACAACCAACTTTGACTTTGAAAAAAAATCTTGACAAACTAGCCGCTACTCGCACGGCGTGAGGCAGATTGTTGGTGCTACTCCTAACTACCCTCCCTTTCCTACCACCGCCCCTTTTCCCTTCCCCCGTTTCCTTCTCTGGGAGACCGGGGGAGGGGAGGCCGTGCGCGCTGCTTCGGCCAGGGGCGTGAGAGAGAGGGGGTAAGACTGAGTGTTGTCCCTGTTCAGGTGTCCTTCCCGCCCTCTCGGGGGCCAGCACTCAGTATCAATCGCTTTGTCTTCGTTCGTGCGGGCTATGCTATGTTTCTAATTCCTAGTTCGGTCGTTGTTTGAACCAGGGTGTCCGAGATCTCCAGATTAAACTTCTTGTCGACGGTGTACGGTGTACAAGGGAGTGATCATCTTGCGTAGGTGCTTGTTGCTCGGGGGCCGTGCAGCCCAAGTCTTTCCCTCTGAGTCTTCAGGCGCTGGAAGAAACCTACTTTAGCCTTGACTAGCAAGTCGTATCTCGAGAAGATGGCGCTCTTAAAACGGCTTTCGTCGATCTCGCCTCGGCATTGCCGTAGTGAACGTTGTAGATAGAAGTCCGTTAGTATATACCTCCGTGCCAAGATACCTAGATATCCCGAGGAGGGGTGCGGTCTGTCGACCTGATAGCAGAAGAGGCGTTGTGCTGTCTCGTGCTGTAAGGGATTCAGCAATAAGGCGAAAATCGGGTCCGTCGCATTTCAGCGCGCTAAGTGTATAGACGATTCAGGAGCCGCCCCACAACAACGGCACGTGGGATCGCCGGCGAGCCTATTGGCCGTTGCAATCCTTCTATGTAAGATGTATTTAGCAAATGAAGATACGAGTCTCGGGGTGTCAGGAAGTTGTATTTGTACAGGTAAGATATCTGCCTCCATTTCTCCTTTAATACAGAGAGTCCAGGGCGTATGGGTTCACGTTGACACGCCCTCGAGGGCCCATTACAGTAGCTTGGGCAAGGTGTTGACCCATCTTGCCTATTACAAGTGACGTACAAGTGTTGACGCAGGGCACAACAAGTGTTGGCCTCAGCATGGGTTTTCCCTCATTGTAGCTTGAGGGGAGTTATGATGGGAGCCGGGGGTTTGCGAGGGGGGAGATTCGTAGGGGTACATATGCGTATGTGCCTAGTGACAACACGAGTCAAGGCGTACGGGCTAGTGCGATGAGGGGTGTCGTGATAGTACCGGGCCTAGCAGTTAGTGGGAGTAGTGGTACTTACTACGCTCAGTTGTTTTAGTTTTGTTGAGGGCAACAAGGGCGAATGGACGAATGTAGGACCCTGCGACGGTGACTCGTGGCTAGCCTGCAAGGAGGGAACATAGACACGCAAACAACTTCTAAAACAAAAAGGTCGATCGCGGATGCGACAGCCAGGCCTGTGCCTTGTGCTGTTGAACGAGGTTAGTGCTAGTGCCGCGGGCCGTTGTAGGGGCCCAGCCTTGCGGCTTTCCCTATGGGGTGCGGCCCTGGGCCGGCTTGTCCCAGTTGCTGGGTGGTCTTGGGAGGATGGGAGGAGTTGAGGGCTGCATGTGGTGGCCATGCTGGACATGGTGGCCGTGTTGATGCTCGGCTGTCAGGGGTCGGCACGGGACGAGTCTCGTGCGTATCTGGGTCGGGGGGGCGCCCGCTCGCCGGCGCTTCGAGTGCGAGGCGTCGGGCTTGACCCGAGCTCGTCCGTCGCGGCGGTAGGCGGAGAGGGGAGCGGCGCGCGCTCCATGACCCTATCTTTTTAAAGACAGTTGAGGCGCCTAGGAGAAGGACAAGTGTTGTAAATGCCAAAGATTGAAAGCCCAACAAGGACACAATAACAAGGCCCACCCTATCTTCTATCTTTCAAGGGCGCCGAGGAACGGGACCGCGATGCGTGCCGGAGAAAGAAACAGGCCGGTGGAGAGAAACGCCAGAAATAGATATCATGCCATGTAAAAAGAAGGAACACAGCTCGAAGAGCTAAGAGGATATAGGCTTGAGAGATGCCGAAATGCGACAGCTGCAAATAGGGGCGACATGTTAGACATGTAGAACAAAAAATGCATTCGGCGTGAGCTGGCTACTCTTGTTGGAGCAGAAGATGGCAGCAGCAGCATGAACAGCACCGGGTCGAGGGAATACCCCCTAGGCAGCGCTCTACATGTGATCACGGAGCCATATCTGTTGCTGCCGACCAAGTGCACTATGCCTCAGGCGGCCGCGGACTGCGGGGCATGTTATCACGTGCACCCACGTGTACGAGCCTGGGCACAAGTCATCACGGATGCAACCGCTCATTGAGCGGCGAATGTCGCTACCAGTTAGTGGGGAAAAAGGGCTCGCAACTGCAGCGAGTTGTGTGCACAATACCGTAGAGCGTCTTGCTCATTTTGGCCAGACGCTCCCGCGTTTATCCCGCCGGAGAAGGCGCCCCTGAGACGATTGAGCTGGTTGGCATGTGGCGGAGCGGTGGGCAAGACATCGCCTTCCCCCGTCTCCCTATGCCGACGCGCCCGATCGCCTGCGGTCGCATGGGGCGGAAGCGAGATCCTACAACGACGGCTCGCGACCGAAGTGGCTATAGTGGTTACTGCGTGCCCTCCTGCGCCAGCCGGGTCAAGCCCAGCAAGCATGGCGCGCGTGGTCCTGGATCCACAGCATGACAGGCGGAGACGCCGCTGCGTCTACGGTCTCTTGGGGACTGCTTGGTCATTGGCGTCGGGAGCAAGCTCTGTGAGCAAAGTAAGGCGGTGGTATCGGTTTCGGATAGCGTGCTCGGTGCGTCCCGGCAACCGCTCGGCAATGGTGTTCCATCGATGGCCCAATTCAGCAACCGAGGTGACGATGATGGAATCTTCCCCGCGGCTCCACGAGACACGTGGTGACGCCGCCTCGCGGCCAGAGGGTGCCGCTTGATCAACGCGCCGCGCTTTCGCGTTCGGTTGGACTTTGGGCTTGGCTTTAGCCACGGCGTCTAGGGGCGAGGAGGTCGCGTCGGGAACCGCGGTCGCGCCGTCTAGCTTTACGATGGAGGCGGCGGAGTCCTCTGCCTTGAGACGGTTCCAGCGGTTGCGCACTGCGTCGTCCGAGCGGCCTGGCAGCATGGTGGCAATCTGTCGCCACCGACAACCCTGCTCGATGACGGCACGCTTGATGTACTCATCCTCACCGGGGGACCACTCTTTCCGTTCGGGTGCGTTTCTCGATTGACTCCGTGAGCGCTGTCGGCGCGCGCCTGCGGGGGCGGCGCTGGTCGGCGCGAATGCCTCGGCCGGCACGGCCAGCCGAGAGCTGGGCACCATCGGGATCGCCGGTATGACATGCAATGGCTGGCTGCACGAGGGCAGTGGCGCGCCAGCGAAGGAGAACGCATCGGGCGTGCCGTTGGTGGGCGAGCGCATGTGTTCATCTAGTCCGCTAGTCAACAGTGCACCAACGCCGGACCAGCCCACGCCTGCCTTTGGCGGCGCCAGCGGGGGAAAGTCCGCGGGCGGGATGACGCCACCCGGATAGACGCTCGACTGCGATGGCGGTGCCAGGCGGCTGGCGGGCGTGACATCCAGATGGAGCGCCTCGCCCGCTCCTGAAGTGAGCATAGGCCGCGCATGCCGAGCGTTCCCCCGTGTTGCTTCATCATGGCCGCATTGCCCCATGCCGCTAGCGGACGCAAACTTTGCCAACGAGGAGCAGCTGATCCAGCCGTCCACGTCGCCAACTGAGTCAAAGCTTGCCATGCCGCCGATGACAGGCCGGTAGGTCACACCATCGTCGCGGCCGCCAAGGTGCAGCTCATCGCAGGCAGCGCCATTGCGCGGGGACAACGCGACAGACGCGGCAAGTGAATGGTCGGCCAGGACCGTGCCGCCATCCTGAGGCAGCCACGGCAGGTCGACGGGGGCTGGGGAGAGGAGGCCGGCTTTGAGCTGTCGGGTGTCCGCCTCGGCATCGAGCATCGCCATCAGCTCGCTGGTGCCGCAGACCATGCGTTCATCTCCCAAACCAATCTCGGACGGCGTGAAGCCCATCGCCTCGGCCCCAAGGCGGAGCTCGTCGCTCGCGGCGGCGACCGCCGAGAGCGCGGCCGTCGCTGTTGGCACACGCGCGCCGTAAGCACCGTAGCCGGCGTAATACTCTGCTAAGACAGGCTGTGGCGTGCCCTGGTCCCACGACGCGCCCTCCTCGACGACGGTGTTGGGCATGATGAGCGACTCTTTCATCTGCGCACGAAGGTCGCGAAGGGAGTCCTCGCGTGCAAGCGGCTTGTTGTGGCCGTCGCTCCAAGCACCGCAGGCGTCGGCCATGGGGTCACCGCCAGAGAAGAGCGCGTTGATGTCAAAGTGGTGTGCAAGCGCGGGGTAATGAGCGCCAAGGTGGTCGAGCGGGCTGTTCTCGCCCGAGGAGGCGGTCATCACAGTTGGTGGCTCGAAGGACGAGCGCGAGGGCGAGGGAGCGAAGCCGCCTTTCTGACAGGCGAGCTGAATGTCCATGGCCGCGAGTGATCCGGTGGGTGTGCGTTGCCTGCGCATTCTAGGCCACGATCCTTGGCCGCATGAGGTGGCGGGTGCGTGGGCGAGCTCGAGGGACGGAGGGCGAGGGAGAGAGAGCACCGACGACGAGGCGGCGCGGTGGACGGAGGAGGGAGGAGGATGGATTGGGGCGATCGAGCATGTGAGAGGTCTCGCCTCATCGTGCCTTCTGAGAGCCTCCTGGAGCTCCCAGACAGTGGGGGCGTTGCGTTTGGTCCCACGAGAGCCACCACACGCTGGAGCTGTTGCCGCACGGCGGCGGAGCGCTGCAGCGACCTCGCCGGCCGAGAGGTCGAAAGGGGGAGGGGGTGCGACTGACGCGGGCGCACCGCTGCCGCTCGGTTGGGCTGGAGGGCAGAAGGGGGCCATGGGAGCGGGTATGGTTCGAAAGGGGAGGGAGCTGGTGGTGGTGAGCAGGGAGGCGCGTAGAGAGAGAGAAGCGAGGGGGAGGGAGAGAGAAAGAGAGGGGGGAGATAGGGGGAAAGAGAGAGGGAGAGAGGGAGAGAGGGAGAGAGGGAGAGGGAGAGAGAGGGATAGGGAGAGAGGGATAGGGAGAGAAAGAGAGAGAAGAGAGAGAGGGAGGGGGGGGAAGAGAGAGAGACAGAGAGAGAGAGAAGAAGAAGAAGAAGAAGGCCTCCGAAGTCGTTTCTTTCGGGGGGCGGGGGGCGGAGAGGGGGGAGGGGGGGGCGGCAGCGGTTAGGGAAGTTTTGTGCGGCAAACGAAAGAGAAGGAGAGAGGAGAGAGGGGGGGGATCTGCGGGGAGAGAGAGAGAGAGGCGCGGGGGGGGGGGAGAGGGGAAGGAAGATCCTCCTCGTTTCACTGAGTTGTGAGGCGGAGAGAGAGAGAGAAGTGGAGGGGGAGAAAGTTCGAGTGAGGTTTCAACTTGCGGGAGAGCTCTCTCGTCACAAGATTGCTGAAGGTTTGGGCTCTCTCACTCCACTCAATGCAGAGATGAGGGAGAGAGAGTATGAGAGAGAGAGAAGGAAAAGTTCGTGAGGATGATCTCTCTCTCTCTCCCTCTCTCCCTCTCTCCCTCTCTCCCTCTCTCCCTCTCTCCCTCTCTCCCTCTCTCCCTCTCTCCCTCTCTCCCTCTCTCCCTCTCTCTCTCTCTCCCTCTCTCACAGAATTTGGTGTTTGGGCCGTTTCGCCGCTGCTCTCGAGCGGAGAGTCATCTCTTTCGGCTTCCGATTCTTTTGGTTTGGGACCAACCCCCCCCCCCCTCTCTCTTCTTCTTGGAGAGAGTCCGCATCCTCTTCTTCTTCTCGTGAAGAGCGGGCGTCGCGAGAGAGGGAGAAAGGGTGGGAGATAGAATGGGAGTGACCTGGGGAGGACGAGGCGGGGAAAGGAGAAGAAGAAGGAAGAGAAGAGAAGATGAGAGAGACGAGGAGAGGAGAGAGAAGAGGAGATGGGGAAGAGAGAGGGAGAGAGATGGAGAGGGACAGTTAGAAGGGAGGGAAGGAGAGAGAAAAGAGCGAGGGAGAGGGAGAGGGAGAGGGAGAGAGAGGAGAGAGGAGAGAGGAGAGAAGAGAGAAGAGAGAAGAGAGAGGAGAGAAGAGAGAAGAGAGAAGAGAGAAGAGAGAAGAGAGAAGAGAGAAGAGAGAAGAGAGAAGAGAGAGGAGAGAGGAGAGAAGAGAGAGGAGAGAGGAGAGAGGAGAGGGGAGAGGAGAGAGAGAGAGAGAGAGAAGAGAGAAGATGCGGCGGATGGGATGCGGCGACGCGGCGGTGCCACGGCGCGCCCCTCTCTCCTCGTCCTCTCGGCGGCGGCGGGGGGAAAGAGAGTTAGAGAGATCCGCGCGGGGGAGGGGGGGGGGGAGGGCAGCGAGAGGGCGGGGCGGGGGTGGCCCTGGGACCCGGCGGGTGGAGAGAGTAGAGAGAGAAAAAGGGAAGTGTGTGGAGAAGAAAGGACTTTGGGGAGAGAGGCGAGGGAGAGGGGAAGTGTCTGGAGTTTTGTATTAGAAGGGGCTCATAGTCCCCATGTGCCTTGGTGTACGCTTAGTTGGGTGTCCTCCGATCTCGTCCCCTCTTGCGTCGCTAAGACCATGCTATCTAGCCCTCGTCTCGCTACTCGGTATGGGCCTGCCCACGGCTGTCCCACGCGCTCTATTCGAACATGGTACCCCCGCGAGTCGATCCGAACGCTCGCATCGCTCGATCTCGACCGTCCTCGACCTCCACCTTCTTATCTTGTCTAACTACTGCCTAGCTGGCGGGAGTCCTCGCGGGCGTCTCCGCCTCTCGCCGTCGCTTCGTCCGCTCCGTCCTTGCCGGTTTTGCCTCTCTCCTCTCGGTCCTTCGTTGTTTGTTCGTCTCTCGCCGGACGATGGGGGAGTTTGCGTTAATGATGGGTGATTCTCGCGACGATGTTCGCCCGGATTTCGATGCGAAGTGCGAAGCGATACCGCTGTGCCCCGTTCGACGGCACCCCGGGACTCTCTTTTGATCTCTTCGTTCGCGATTTCTGCGACGCTTTCCAGAGCGCGCGTGGGGAATTCTCTTGCGTGCCGTCCGGGTGATGCTTGCGCACGCTGGGGGAGACCAGATGCAGTTGTCCTTCTGGCCTTTCTTGATGACTCAGGCCGTTTCTATTGCAAACTCGCTTCCTTCATTTGCATTCGACCCCCCCGCTGCCCCATGGTCTCGCGCTGACCCCTCTCGTTCTCTCCCTCCGCTCGATCGCTTCCGCGTGATGCTCTGCGATTGTTTCGTGAATGTCCGCGACGCGGATATTAAGGCCTGTAACCACTTGGATTTGGGACTCTGGACTCTGGGACTAACCGGATATTGTGGGTAGTTCACCGACCCCGATCTAGTTAGATAGTGATAGTGACCGACCCCTATCTAGTTAGATAGTGATAGTTGCAAATGGCCCCCTGGGTAGCTAGGTATTCTGGGTATCCCGATACCCATATCTAGACTACTATTAAAAAACCTTTTAATATTCTTACCGCACTCGCGGCGAATGGAACCACTACCCACTACAAGTAGCACGTAGCATACTCTCTACACCCCCATTCCCCGGCCCTTCTCCCCCCGCCATCAGGCGGCTCCCCCCGTACACTACTAGGGGGATTGGGGTGGAGGGCTTAGATATGGTCCGGTGGCCCGCGCCACCCCCCGGTGATCTTTCCCCCCCTTCCTCCTGTGTCTCCGAGTGGGCGGCCCACTCTGTCTCGTCTTATCCTGTAAACAGGCGCGAGACTTACCGATTTTCCGGTGAGCGGAGCTCTCGCTCGCGCCCACCCCCTTTTCCGCGCTCTCTCTCCCCTCTCCTGCGGCACGCGCGATGGCGCGCCTGCGGCAGGCCTCCAGCTGTCCTCTGGCGGCCCCTGGAGGCTCCTCGAGGCCAGCTCAGGGGGCAGAGGAGGCTGGGGCTAGGCCCTGGCCTCCCCTGCCTCTCCCTCGCTGGCGCTCCCGAGCCTCTGGGGCCCCCACGCTGCACCTGTTTCGCCTGTCGACCAGGGGGGAGGGGGGGTTGGAGCAATGGGCTGGCCACGAGGGGCCAGGATGGGCGAATGGGGCGAGCCTGTGGGGAAGGGAGTGGGTCAGTAGGGCAGTGGCCTCCTGGCAAGCCATCAGGCATGCCAGGAGGATGGGTGGTTCCTCCCCCATGGCAGGGGAGGAGTGGAGAGAGAGGGGGGCTCGTGCCCCCCCATGGGTCAACCAAGTATAAACTTAGTTGTTAGACTACTATTAGGCATTAGGCTACTATATATATACTACTATATAATTTATATGTAATCTTAACATTAGTAGTAATATATTTATATGTATTAGTACATATAGCGTTATAGTGTGTGTGTGTACGTGTGTACGTGTGTGTGCGCGCGCGCGCGCCCCCCTAAAAAAAAACATCTGAAGATTCAGGGCTACACACCTACCGTCTACAGGACTCTCCCCCTCTATCCCCATCGCCCTTAACTTCCCTCTCTCCACCTCCTCCCCTGCCCCCCTTCATTCCTTTTTCTTTGGTTTCCGGGGTCCGACCTCGGTGCACTACCTGAGGTCTGGTTTGGAGTGTGGTGTTTGGGCGGGCCTTTTGGTGTTTCTTCCACGCATGTCTTGTTCTCTCGGCCTTGCTTTGTCAGTTGGGTCTCGTCCAGGTCGCGTCGCTTCCAGCGCTGTCCTCCCTTGCGGGATGTGTTGGTGTTTTATTCGTCTTCTTCGCCCCGCTCTTCGGTTTCTTGGATGGCGTGCGCAATCCTCAGCTTGGTGGCTAGCTCGGCTAGCTCCACGCTGGGTTTGAGCCCACCTTTGTCACTTATATTGAACACGGGCCTTAAGTCGCCGACGTCTATCCTTTTTTTGGGTTGTCTTCCCATGCCCGCTTGGCATGCCCAATGGGCATGGCATATACACAAGACGGCCCCGAGTATACACATTATACGCTGTGTATACAGCCTTTGGCTGTATACACAGTGTATACACAGCTGTATACACATACTATATAATATATAAGTAGTAGTATATATATAGCGTGTGTATACATATATATACTACTATATTATATATAATATATATATGCTCAGCCTGTTGCAGCATCGGCAGCAGAACGAAATTGGTCCGTGTATGTGTATGGACAAATTAAGACAGCTGCCCGGTCGAGATTATCGCACATGACCGCAGACAAATTGGTTTTTGTCACGAATCACTCGGCCTGCAGCCGCGCATGCAAGACGCTGCTTGGCGCCCAGACATATATGCAAGTGGGATACTGATGAAGAGAGTGGAGAAGGCTCGGACGACGAGCATGCAGGAGATGACGAAGCTTGTGAACATGTCATCTTGAGACTTACAGCATAGTCAGTCATGTTTGCTTGTGTATTTGTTGTCTTACTTATGGCATAACTTATAATGATGTTATGTGTTATGTATATGGTATATGATATATATGTATATATGGGAATATATATGGGTGTTTGGTGTTTGTTGCTGAAGAAGCATGTGATGTATGTGCTGATGTGTATGGACAAAGCACAAGAAGTGGAAGTGAGAAGAGGAGGGGGAGGCAATGTGGATGGAGGGGGCGCTCCCACGGGCGGGGGGGCAGGCGGGCCGCCGCGGCCTTGCCGCGCCATCGCTGCGCGTGGGCGGCTCGCGCGCTCGCGCGCTCGCGCGCGCTTGTGTATACACTGTGTATACGGCCTCGGCGACCTGTGTATAATACACAGTTTTGGGGCCTGGTGTGTATACGCTATACGTATATGCCTTGTAGGATGCCCATGCCCATGCCCACCCGCCACCCGCCCCTTCTCAGCGATGGACCTGGAGGATGCGGAGATGTCTGTGGCGCTGGTGATCTCAGCCGACGAGGATCGACTGTGGGGTGAGCTCCTTGCGAGGCTCATCCGGCGAAAGCGCGGACGATACTCTGCGAGGATCATCGCCCACGAACCATAAAATCATCTTTGTAGTAGTACTACTAGTATAATCTGTTGACTGAGTGCGAGCGAGCCGAAGCGAGGGCGGCGCCACACGGCCGACGGGCGATGGCGACGGCCGCCTGCCCCGCGCCCGAGGCCTTGCGCGCGGCGGTGATCGCGCTGCGGGGGCAGGTGATTGAATGCGCCGCACTGCTCGAGCTCGCACAACGCCGCCTCGACGAGTACGACGCGCTCTCCATGCAGCCCTCCTCAGCAGGCGCCGGACCCTCAACGCTCGTGAAACGGCAGCGCAGCCAGCGGATATGCCCCATCCGTGTCCTCAAAGCGGAGGTGCGCAAGGCGAAGTGTCTGCTCGAGTCTCAGAACACGATGCTGCAGGAGGTGGAAGCATGCGTCGCGCGCAGCTTCACCGCATCCGTCCCTTGAGTGAGGTTGTTGAGTCACCTTGCCGAAAAGATTTGTGTGCACCCACGACGTAGCTCCGCTGCTGGGTGTGCAGGCTTTGAAATGATTCTCGTACGCGGATATGTACTTTGGTCCTGAGGCACGAAGGGTGTGATTCCTTGCAGCGGACGGGGTGCGTCGTCGTACTCCAGCGCCAACATGTTTTTGTGGTGCAGTGGTAACATACGAGCGCAGTACAGCCCGAAGCTTGAGCTCAACCAGTGAGGCCAGCCAATCCACAGTTGCCACTCGTGTGCTCCTGCTCGGTGCAATGCAATGCGTTTATATTGATGGTCGCAGGGTGGAACCGCCGGGCACGCACCCAGAACGATAGCGGGCGGCCGTCGCCACCCTCTAGCTTTGAAGATTGCGACGCCATTTCCATTTGCCCGCTCCAACTCCCGCTCCCGCGCTTGCTAGCTGCCAACCCGGGCACTCACTCTTTTCAACTACAATTTTCGGAAGACCATTGTTGCCGTAAACTATTATTCTAGTTTTAGCGATGGAGCACGCGTCGACGGCTCCCCTCTCCCAGCCACCCGAAGTTACGACGCCCCACACAGTAACGCTAAAAAGGGACGGGCTGGTCTACTCACGGGAGTTTTTTTTTCGTGTTTCAAGTGAATCTCAGAACTACGGTGGCGGCCGCCCCGGTCGGAGGGCTGCCGAGCCTGCCCGTCACCTCGGAGGCCGAACCAGCGAGTCTCGTGCCGCGTTCAGGTCTGCGCCGCCCCTCCGCACGCTTCTCATAGGCCGAGGAAGAAAGGTGGGGAAACTTCCCATCTCTTCGAGAGAAGGAGAGAGAGCGCTCCACTACCCAAGATCCCATGCGTCCAAGCGCGAAGTTTTTGACCGAGAGCGAGAGAAAGCAGAGAATTTTAACGATAATACCGAACGACGAAGAAAAGAGAAAAGCCTAACGAGTGTCGATTCGCGAATGCGACACGACGATGAGGAGGAGGAGGAGGAGGAGGAGGAGGAGGAGGAGGAGGAGGATCTCTTGGAGCAGGCCACACGCGAAGAGCGAGAGAGGCGGAGCCGCACCAATGCCAATGCACCCGCCTCTTCCTTGTCCCTTGTCTCCCATTGCCCGCCCCATCACTTCTTTCTTGCCAGGCCAGAAGGTATGGCATGACGTGTTGCATGACGCCGTCGTCACCGAAGCTGCGAGGGGGGCGAGGCCTCTCTCATAAGGTTACCGCGCGTGATAAAGTTATGAGTTATGAAGACTCCTAAAACTATTAAATTTTGATCGAGTCCGACCCTCAAATTTTGACAACAAAATTTGGGGGGTTTAGAAACAAAACTTACGGACTTGCCAAATTACAGTTGTTTCGCCAGGCCCTCACCCTCACTAATCCTCCCCCGGAAGAATTCTCCTCTCCCGCCTCGCCTCTCGCGGCTGTCTCCCCGGGTGCCGGGGACTTGTGTCTGCTTGAACCCAGTTTTTTCTTATTGTCCCCCCGCGGGACTTTTTCTCACACTGTGAGCTCTCAGGGAGCTGATACTGATGCATCAGTACTGATATCAGTAAAAAAAAACTTCTTAAAAATCACCGCTACACGTGCGGCGTGGGGCAGTGTGCTTGTGGACCTCCCTTCTACCCAACCTTAACCCCTAACAACCCCCTCCCCCTTCCCCAGCTCCCTCTTTAGTGGAGAGCCGGTTCCGGGGAGGCCGCGCGCACTGCCTCGGCCAGGAGTTGGAGTGGAGGGGGCGGGAGACTGTGGCTTTATCTCTCGCTCAGGTTTGGCTAGTCCATTTCTCCCTTGTGTCGCATAAGTTCTTCGGCGTTTTCCTTAAAATTCTTTCCATAGCGGTACGCCCATCTCAAGTGATGTTTCGTATATCTAGGCCTCTTGCCGCTTGCAAGAGGTCATCCGATACTTCTAGCTTCTAGGTTAAAGTCTTTGTCCACCATATAAAGAGGGCTTATCATTTTCCGAATATGTTTGTTACTCGGGGCGTGCAGCCCCATGTTGTTTCGTTGTTTCTTCAGCCTTTGAAAGAAACCGACCTTCGCCGTTGCTAATAGGTGGTACCTTGTAAGAATTGCCCTAAGGATCGATCTAACGGACCTACCGTCCGCGTTACCGTACTGGATGTTGTAGAAATCCGTGAGGATATACCTCCACGCGAGGATACCCAAGTATCCCGAGGAGGGGTGAGGCCTGTCCACTTGGTAGCAAAAGAGACGTTGGGCTACTTCAGAGCCCGGCCTAAGGACGATCCCCAGAAGTCCTTCTATGAATTCGAAGATGGGCTCAGTCGCAATACATACGGCTAGGTGCGTGGAACTTTCGGGGGCTATACCGCAAAAGCGGCACGTCGGGTCATCCGCGAATCTGTTCGCCGTGGCTATCCTCCTATGTAGGATGTGTTTGAAGTGCATATACGAGTCCCTTGGTGTTAAAAAGTTGTACTTATATAGCTGCGATATTTGCTTCCATTTTCCTGAGATGGCCGGTAGTCTTATTTCCCATCTTAGCGTGGATTTCTGCCTCTTCGTTTTCTTCATTGCGAGGAACGCTTTAGTGAGCGCCTTGACGTTAATGTCTTCCAACGTTTTATGTGTGTCTTTAAACGTGTATTCTTGCGGAATCGGGTATGCTGTTTCGGCCGGTCCGTCATATGCTCGCCCCCATTTTAGCGGAGTGTATAGCTCTCCCGGAACCGACTGCGGGCTAACCCGCTCGTGTATATGGGGTTCCCCCATAACATTAAGCTTGACTACGTGATAGTCCCCTCTTCGGCGCATATAGTAGTTAAGTTCTTTGTCCACTAGGATTTCGCCTAAATCGTGCGCGTCCGGGTCTTCCTGGGGGGCTAGCTCGTGCTCCTCCGGAGCGGGGGGAGAAGGCGCCGCTTTCTTTCTCAGAAGATCAATATAGTTGGTATTGGCTTCCGCCATTCTTGATCTGGCCCATTCCGCTATCTTTTCCCACGACTTCAAAAAGGGGCCCATCGATATATAGTTGCCTCTATGGCGAATCCAGCGCTCTCCGTTTGGAAGGTATGCCGCGCATTCTTCCGTGGTATAAATATCCCCCGTGTCCGGGTTAATAGTGTTATGCACAATAACCGTTTGTAGAGACTCCCATTTAGCCCTATGTGAGTGATGTAACGCCGGAGCCTTATGAAAATAGTTCTGC
Source organism: Isochrysis galbana (assembly GCA_018136815.1). Classification (NCBI taxonomy): domain Eukaryota; phylum Haptophyta; order Isochrysidales; family Isochrysidaceae; genus Isochrysis; species Isochrysis galbana. The sequence goes on from CM030936.1 coordinate 4,556,534, forward strand.
CATATTGGAGAGCCCTGGGCCCCTTCCCGCGTGTTGGTTTCCTTGAGGAGCTTTACCCGCCTAAAGTTTTCGAGTGCTTGCTTCCAAAAAGCCGGAAGTGTGCTGTTTCCGCAAATGCTTGCCGAAAGGCTTCGCGAGTCGACCTTCGAGAGGACCGCCGCCCTTCCCAAAGGGGTGCGACTGAACCATTGATCTAGGACTGTCTTCTAGTCCGCCGCAGACAAAACTATTGTTATAGTTTGAACTATGGAGCGTGCCGCGACCGCTCCCGAGCCCCAGGCGACCCTCGCCACCGCGCCCCACCTGGGACGCCCCACGCCGCCCGAGGCGGCTCGTCAGAAAGCCCTCTCAGAGCCCATCCAACCCATCCAAACCACACCCGCGCAAGCGCGCGGGGTGGCGAGCACTGGCACCGAACAGGTTGCCACCATGGCTCTGCGCATCATGCAGGGGGTCTTGGAGACCCCCTCCAACAGTGGGAAACCCTCCCACCCCAAGAGCACCTCATGTGGGAGGGCAGCTCAGCTGCCCTCCCCATGGTGGAAACCTCTACCATCAGTGCACCCAACATGGGAGGGCACTTCACAACCATCAACCCCATACGGAGAGCACCCCATGCCTCTGTTTTCCAACTTGTTGACTCACTTCTCGTCTTCACCCCACTCTTGTGGGCCACTAGTACCAATCACTCAGTGCCCTGCCTTGGGCCCTCTCTCAACACAAGACTCCCTCTCCCACTCCCCCTTCACACTTCAACCAACCCAAACGGCACGAACCCCCCCGCCCTCTGTTCAAAGCACCAAAAATTTCAATTCAAGACACATGTTGATACACTTTTCGTTTTCACCCCACGCTTGTGGGCCACAAGTACCTACAACTCAGTGCCCTGCCTTGGGCCCTCTTTCAACACTTCACTCCATCTCCCACTCCCTCATCCCACTACAACCAACCCAAGAAGCACAAACCCCCTCGCCCTCGGATTCAAGCACCAAAAATTTCGACTCAAGACCAGAGGGAGGACATGTTTTGAGGCGGCGTCGCTGCCCATGCCTAGCGCAAGGGTATAGCGCCCCCACTCAAACATCTCCTTCCCCAAAGCTCCTCTTTGAGGAGTTGCTCCTCACCCTCCCATTAGGCCCCCTTGCCTGCGAGACCAAAACAGGATCCTGGCGTGGGGGGCTGCTTGAGTGTGGAGGGAGGGGTGCTCCGGCTAGCGCAGGTAGTAAGCTAGTGAAGTGCTGGGTGGCATAAGGGGGAAGGGTGCTTGCGCTCGCCGCGGCAGGGAGTCCTGTCTTGTGTGCGCGCTAGTCCCGTTCCTTTGCCGCGCCGCGACCCATAAAAATTTGTTAAAAATTTATTCTAGTCCGCCGCAGACGGGTTTAGGTAACGGATTATCCATATCGCTTGGAGCGCTCGCGTGTGTTCCGCTCAGTACTGATATCAGTACTGACGGCCCATCCGGGCTTGTGTTCTTGGGCGGTGTAGAGACTTAGGGCACGCGCGCTCAGACGCGCGCGAAAGGGAGACAAATCCCTCTCGGCGGGGGTACCATGTACCATGTTTAGCCCCAACCCATTGGGGCCCAGTGATAGATAGCAGCATTGTGTAGACGAAGGGTAACATCGCAAAGGGAACCACGCTCTCCGAAAGACCGATAGACGACGTTGCCACTCTCAGGCTTAGATCTCGCTCATCACACAAGAAAACTCCTATGCTTCTGTTTATTTAGTCCAAACGTCCAAACAACGCCCCTCAGTAGCGGAAGAAGAAACGAGAAAACACGAAAACACAGGCCGATCGATGCAAGTGTTTCACGCCGAGTCCACCGCTGGGGCTGGATGATTGCGGAATCTGTTCCGCTCTCTCGGCGGCGCCGCGCGTCGATCGCCTGATGCCGAGTCTCGGACGACGCCGTCTCTGCGCCCCCCCCCCCCCCCTCCCCCGGCATCACCGTGTCCTCCCGCCACCAACACCTAAAGTAGAGCCAGTTTCTCTCACGAGGGGGTCGCCTATATGTGTCCACGCCGCGAGCGCTTGCTTTATCCCCCCGAACCGCAACCAGATGAAAAGGGAACGAAGAAAAGGCCGATACAGACTCGCCTCACGCGCCGAGTCTCTCTCCACCCCACCGCGAGGAGGATATGATGGGATCCCCTCAGAGATAAGGAAAGGGGGGCGCGTGCAACGCCCGCGAAGAGAGAGGATCCGTGTACTTATCTATGTTTAGGCTCGAGTTTCTCTCTGTGTCCTCCTCTTCCTCTCTCTCGCGTCCTGGAGGAGAGAGGGAGAGAGAGAGAAAGAAGCTCGTGACGAGAGGGGGAGAGATGGAGAGATGCTCTCGTAGTATAATACAGTAGATAGATAGATGTCGAGAGAGAGGGGAAAAAGGAGAAGGGGGGAGGGGGGAATGGGGGGCCCTTGCCCTAGACAGCGCCCCCCCCCTCTCTCTCTCTCTCCCCCCGCGCGCGGCCCCCGCCCCCCGGCCCTCCTCTCGCTCTCCCTCTCTCTAATAACAACCCTCTCTCTTCACTCACTCTCTTCTCACTCTCTCTCTCTTCTCTCTCTTCTCACCCTCTTCTCACCCTCTTCTCACCCTGTTCTCTCTCTCTTCTTCCCCCTCGCCCTCTCTCCCTCCCTCCCTCCCCTCTCCCTCTCCCCCCCCCCCCCCCCACACACTTACATATTGGCGAGCAGATACTTTATACACAACCCCTCGCCGTACTCTCCTCCTCCCCCCCCGCCCTCTCTCTCTCGCCCGCGCTCTCCCCCGCCCCCCCTCCCTCTGTCCCCCTCTCCTTCCCGCTCCCCTCTCTCCTCTCCCACTCGCCTCTCCCTCCCCTTCCTCTCTCTCCTCCGTCCTCCAACTCCCACCTCTCTCCACCTCTTCCCTAACCCCAAGCCTCCCTAGGACAGTCAACCCTCTCTTCTGCCTCTCTCGACACTCACCCCCCACCCTTTGCCTTCTCCACGACATAGCTCACTCTTCATCCACGCCTCCGGGAAGACCGCAGAACTAGGTCACGACGCATCCTCTCCGTCTTACGAGCGTAATTTCCTAGCATGAGCGACAAGCCTCCTCCAGTAACGCCGCGCAAGAAGTCGGGCAACGCAGCGGATACTCCTTTCCGCTCGCCAGATAGCAAGACGCACGACAACTTCATACGAATGCCTCTCTCTAACTCAAAGCTCAAGCCGTCTCAAATCCCAGGGCTGGGAGAAGCCAACATCGCTAGGCTCAAGTCCATCCGGCTGGCAGTCAATGGATCCTCCACTTGCTGTTTGGACTCGCCGAGCAAGGTAGTGGGGCTCTTCTGCCTGTTCAACCGGGATAAGGAGCAATTCTCTCTCTTCCTGCAGCGCACACCGAGCGGGAACCCCATGCAAGAAAGGTACGCAAACCAAGTCTCCAGTTCGTTCTACGAGAAGACCGAGCAGTTCTGCAAGCCAACGCCAGTCGTCTCGGATTCTGTCGCAGACCAGTTTCAGAGTAGACCACTGAGCTCCGCCAAACTGGGGTCGAGTGGTGGAGTCGTTCCAGGGCTGGCGACCTCAGTCCAGGTGCTCGAAGACCGCATTCGTGTGATACTCGGCAATTGCGGCCTCACCACTCCCGCTGACGAAGAACAAGAACTCGACGACGGGGCAACGCCAAGCACCCTGCAACTTTTCGGTCTGTATCTTCTGCTCGAGGACAAAGCTTTCCTTCGATTTATGCTGAGCGTCACCGCGAACCGAGACAGTGCGCAGCAGGTTTGCGATGCGCTCAAGTGGAAAGCCAGCGTTGTCTGCGGAACCGACTGCCCAAGTCCTGATCCGAGGTCTGCTTCTCGTACGAAAGATAAATGGAGCGAGTCAATCGGCGTATACCTCATCTTAATGAGCGTGCCCATTCTCTTGGTGAGCGGCGTCGTCTTCGTCCTCATGTCGTGGCCCGAGTGATCACCACCTTGCGTCCGGGATGATGAACGCGCATGGCCAAGCTGTCGGTCAAGTCTCATCCCGCTGGCTCACCCGCCGTGTCGAAGAGCCTGCTGTCTGAGATGTTGGCTCCAATCTCCAAGTCTCCAGTCAATGCTCCCGCAATCATGGTGTGTGGCGCTCGATGATCAGCTGTCCACGTAGTGCTCCCGCACCCATGGTACGTGCTGACGATCTCGCCTCGGCCGCACAACCTTCTCCACGCGTTCTCGTAGCTGGTACATACCAAGCTGCCAACCTTGCGCAATGTGCAATGGCGGTCGTCTCGCTGAGTAATGGGTGGATGCAGTCGATTTCTTCTATTTGTTGCCATTTCGCATGTCTATTCCGAGCGAATCGCTCGCTTTGCTTGGGCCTGGCTCTCGCTCTCGCCCGCAATCATCTCATGAGGGGGCCCAGATGGGTGAGGGGGGGCAGGGGCGCGAGCCCGCACGAGCGCTTGCGACCGTGGGGCTACATGGGGTTGCACGCGCGCATCTTACGGTTACCCAGGACACTAGAGGGGGTGGGTGCCATAGAGGGAATACCGGTGGGAAGATGTACTGAAAAGAACATTTACTCGAAAAATCAAGTGCTACGTGTACGTGCATGCGGCGCGAGGCCGTGTGCTCGTGTTACTGCCTATTACACGCCATGTCCTCACCCAACCTATGCGTCACTTCCCCCAACTATAAGTAAAACTGATAGGGTCATGAGGGCCGCGTCCCCCCCCCTCCTCCAACCCGCAAACACCCCCTGGGTGGGCCTGCACATCCATCCTCAGCCCCTGCCTGCTGGCAGGGGGAAGGGGGTCATGATTGGAAGGTAGTTCCACTCTATAGCTTTGGAGTTTGGAACGCAGAGTACTCGACAACATTTCCCTAACTAAGACAATTGAATTAATCAAAACCATTCCAGGACTTCGAACTGCAATCTTTAGCAAACTCGGTCCTAAAACTAACCTGAACAAACATCGCGGATGGAGCCGATTAGCCAATGAAGCTCTTCGTTGTCATACGGGCATTGTTGTTCCAGATCAGGTCGTTTGCCTTCATTTGGTACCCCTCGTTTCCAAATACGCGATGCGGGTCGTCCCGTCCCCCTCGCACCGCTCCCTCTTGGCTCTTGGTATAAATTTGGGCTAGGACAGGTAGGCGCCTCTTGGGTCGACGAAGGATGCATGGTCGCTGGTGTGCCATGCCATGCCGCGAGCCAAGGTCGTGTTGTATCCAGGCTCTTTGGCAAGAATGTTTCGGCCTGAGTACGAGCCTTCCTCGTTATCTACCGTTTTCTAGGTTCGTCGTGGTCGCTCCAGGCGAGTTGATTCGGATTCCCCCTGGGCTCAAGTTCGGGTTCGCCGATTTTCGTCTCGAAAATCGAAGGAGTTGAGTTTTATTTTTACCTGGAATTAACTTGTTGAGGGTGGAACCAACTTGTTCACGACTTGTTCAGGCGGGAACCAACTTGTTCGGTGAGTGGAGCCAACTTGTTCAGTGGTTAAAACCAACTTGTTGAGAGGTCAACATGTTGAAAGGTAAACTTGTTGAGAGGTCAACATGTTGAGAGGTCAACTTGTTGAGAGGTCAACATGTTGAGAGGTCAACGGTTGCGCAAACCCGTTTCAATATTTGTATACAAAAAAAATCGAATTTCGCGTTCGAAATCTTAATATTTATGCTAGGGGCCTATTAGATAGTGACCATATAAGCTGCCTGGGCGCAAAAAATACAGATCAGGGTGCTAATTTGACCTAGTTATGACACGGTGAAGTCGTTGTCTTTAAGACTACCGGTGGTCTTCGTTGCGCCCCTTCAACCGTCAACTTGTTGAGATGTGAACATGTTGAAAGGTCAACTTGTTGAGAGGTCAACATGTTGAGAGGTCAACTTGTTGAGATGTGAACGTGTTCAGGTTGTCTGTCAACGTGTTGTGTGTCCTTTGTATCGCCTGTTGGTGACCTGCAGCCCCCTGAGTACCCCCCAGCGGAAAGTGTTGACGTGAGTGTAGTGTCATCTCGTCGGTCCATCGGCCCCTGGCCGTCTGTCGTCTGTCGTTCTTCGTCCCTCGCTCTCGTTCTCGTTCTCGTTCCCGTTCTCAACACTCCCTCAATACCAAACCTCTCCACTCCCTCAGCCCTAGCCTATCCAACCCGATCCGCCCAGCCATGTCCGCTCCGTCGTCGCGGTCGCCCTCGCCCAAGCCCGTCCTCCCGCCTTTCTCTGTTGAGGAGGTGGTCCTGCCCGTCATTGGCCACCCCCCGACTTCCGCCGCGCCTCTCGCCGCTTCCCTTCCGTCCCTTCTGTTCCCATCTGAGGCAGTGGTAACCTCGGATCCGTCAGTCTCGATGGTTCGCCGCTCGCTCGACATACTGAACAACGAGGCTTCACATCGCTCGTCAATTCATTTGTCTCCTTCTTTGTTTGTTTCGAGCGTTTATGTTTGTTTCTCAGTTCTTTTGTTGATTGAGTGGTGTTAGTAGATTGTAGATTGAGTTTTGTGAGGTGGTCACGTGTGCCGTCGTCATGTAGCGCGTTCCCTTCCCTCCCTCCCTCTCTCTCTCTCAAGGTTGTGCCCCGAGTGAGACTTGAAACGATCAAGCTTCGGCTTGATTCGACAGTTTAAAGACATCCCTCACTCCCTAGCACGCCCTCGCCGCGCCCCGCCGCCCATCGCGTCGTGCACAAGCCCACTCTCATGCACATTGCGCACATGCCCGCCTTACTCACCGCCCGTTGCCCGACCCCGCTCTGACCCATGGGGTGAGCATGGCCCCTCTGCCCTCTCGCGCGCGCACGCGCGCGCCGCTCGCCCGCCGGCCCGCCGCATTTGCCATTGTACTCAGAGTAAAGTGAGTTGAGTTGAGTATTTGTGAGGATGGCACAACTCATGAGTATGAGTACTCCCCTCGTTGCCTTACTCATGAGTATGCATAGTGCCACTTTGGGCACTAATCTACTCATACTCAGGAGTACTCCCTCTAACTCTAATCTAGCTGCGGGTTGGGGCCCAAAGGAGAGGAGAGGCGCGCCGGCGCGCTCCATCGCGACCAACTATAAAGTTAGCTGGTCGGGTAGGGGTAGAGGAAGAGGAGCGGCGCGCGCTCCATGACCCAATCGTCTTGACGATAATTCATGGCCGTGGTGCAAGCGCATGCATATTGCAACCGTCGCCACCACGATGCATGGACCAGCACCAAAGCGAAAGGCCGACGTTGGCTGCTTCTCGCAAGAACGTTCAATATGCCCCTTCATCCTTCATTGAAACTTAAGAGCACAACTTGCTCTTTCGCGGAGATCCTATCAGTTGACCACATATGGCCCCACATTCTGCAATGAGAAGATACTGAGACAACACAAGAAAATAGCCGCAGGTGCACACTTGGTGCCACAGGGGTTGCAGCTGTCGGGTCCAAGTGTCCCTGCCGCGTTATATTTGTGTAGTGCCGCGAGGAGCGAGAGGCAGCGGATCCACAAAGTGCGCCATCGTCGCCCAATTTCACGGATGCATCGCGCCGATCTGTGCCTCGAGCGCAGCCGCCTTCTCAAAGTCCTCGTCACGCAATGCATCCATGAGTTCCCGGCGCAGCTCCTCACGTTGCCCCGCGCTCTCGGCGCCAGGAATGACAATCTCGCCCACAGAGGATGGCTCACTTGACTCTGGAGCGTGAGATGTCGGTCCTGTCGCAGGTAGATCGCTAGTCTGGCTCCAGCCATCCGTCACGCACCAGTCCGCGCCGGCGCTTTCGGCCGCGTGGTCGCCACGCGGAACAGACCGACGACGCATCCGAGAAATCTCCATCTCCAAATCTGCGCAGCGCTCAAAGTCCTGGGATGCCTCGGCCTCCTTGAGTTGCTCAAGCAACGTTGCGTGGGAGAATGCGTCCGCTTTGCGCTCGGCCAACGTAGCCTCCTCCCCCACTGCACACGTGACTACACCAGCGTTGGTCTGAAGCGCCTCCTCGCGTGCTATCCGCAGCGCCTCACCCGTGGCCTGGTACGGCTTCGTGACCGCCTCGCCGGTGACCTCAAATGACACTGCTCCAGAATCATTGTCCACAACCGGTGGAGACTGCGTCCCCATGAACTCCTCAGTTCGAGCGCCACTCTGTGATGCTTTCGCGACGACGGCGTCATGCGCCATCGACGGGTGCAAGGCCGCTATCTCAGAGATGTCATGCGCCGCCATTTCCGGCCGACTCGCCGTGCCGGACGGTGAACCCATCAACGATGCGTCCCGCACGTCCTCCGCGGACGTAATTACCGACACAGCCTCAACCTTGACGGCCTCAATCTCGCCTCCCACCACCATCGTCACGTCCGCGGGCGCTGCGGCGCCCGCCCCTTCTGTGTCGTAGATCGCGGCCACCTGATCGAGCAAAGCCTCAACGCGCGCCTTTTCCTCTCCGTCGGCCATGCTCTTTGCCAGTATGCGCAGCTGCGAATACTTGTGGCGCATCATCTTGTACGGCCAGAAAGAGCTCGAGGAGAGTGCGCCGCTCGCGTGGGGGCTATTGGGCGAAAGGTCACCTGCCGTGACGAGCGCGGAGGCCGCGTGCTCCACTTGCCCGACGCGGATTAGTTGGGCAACAAGCGCGAGCGAGCCCACGGGGGGAGGCCGGCCGTCGGCCTCGGCGAGCTTGAGCTGCAGTTGGCGGGCCAGATCCAGCCGCGCGGGGTCAGGCAGCGTCGTCTCCGTCGGCTGACGAGCGCTCGCCGACTTGCCGTCGCCTATTAGACATTTGATGAGCTGCTCGGATACGCGCCATGGGAGGGGGACTCCGCGCTCCTTCACCTCGTCGAGCGCAGCCCACAGGAAGTGGGCAATCTGTGCGATGGCAGAAGCGTGGTGGGCAGCAGGGGGTAGGTGTCTCAGCGCACAACTCTACAGGCACGTAGGAAGGCAGGGCAGAAGAGGGCACGGGGAGGAGGGGGGGGTTGGCGCACACGCCACCTTGTCGATCGGTGCGCCCGCCTCGACACAGCTCTCGACGATCTTGACATACGAGAAGAAATTGTGCCCGAGTGAGAGGAGAGGCGTAGCCTCGAGCTGCCGCTCCACCTCGCTCAGGTCGCCGCCCAGCTTTGCCGCGCGCTCCCAAAGGTCAGCGAGTGCCGAGCTCGAGCGCAAGAGTAAAAGCGAGGCGGCTCGCATCTCCTCGAAAGCGGCCTCGGCACGCTCAAGCTGACCGGATTGCGCCCACACGCCAAACATGCGGTGACAAAGCGCGATGGACGGGCGTACACCATCGGCCCTCATCAGCTCCCACACGGCGTTGGCGCGCTCATTTGCCTCGACCGACGTCGGGAGCCTCTTTCGTACGGACGTGACCTCGCCGAGCGCCGTCTCGACGAGGAAGCTGTAGGTGAGCGGGTCGGCCTTGTTCGCGGCGCGCGCCGCGTGCGCCGCCGCGAGAGCCGCCTCGAAGCCTTCGGCTGCACCTAGTGCAAGAATCCGGTAGTTGTTGACGTGGCACGGCTTGTAGGGATTGGCATCAAACACGTCCTGCGCGCACGTGGCAGGTGAGGTCGGCATGCGCATGGCGCAGGACGGCTGGGGGGCGTGCAGCGGAGGGGACGCGGCCGGCAGTGGCGTACCTTGCCCGTCCGCTCCCACACCTCCGCGATGATCTCCTCGGTAGCCTGGAGATGGCCGCGCATAGCGACTTGATGGAGAAGTGGGCGCCACGCCGTCGGCTCCGGCTCGACCCCCCGCTGAATCAGCTCAGTAAGTCGCGCGCGGCCGCGCGCGATCACCTCCGCGCGGCCATAGACCTTGCAGGCAGCATGGCGAAACAAGTGGTAGTTGACGAAGGGGGGTGGGGGGGGGGGGCGCGGCGCGGCCCGCGGGTGTGCGCACCTGCATTAGCGCGGCGGCCGTGACTTTGGTGGGCGCTATGCCGACCGCATCCATCTCAGCCATCACCATCTCGGCGCGCTTGACGTCAGCTGAGCGCGAGCGGCCGCATATCGAGATGAGCGAGTTGTAGGTCACCTGCACGCAACCACAGGCAAGTGCGTGAGCCAGCGTGAGCCGGCGCGGGCCGGAAGCCGCGCACGCATTGCGGGGCACGCCCCCCCCCCCCCCCCCCCCCCCCCCCCCACACACACACACACACCTCGTCGGGCATAACGCCTCGCTCCACCATCTGGCTGAAGATGCTCCACGAGTCGGCCACCTGCGCCGCACTCAGCGTGAGCGGCCGCAGCCGCTGGTGGGCGTACATGTTGATCATCGCGTTGTAGACGACGGTGTCGGCGGCGTGTGGCGGGAGCGAGTCAAAAAGGGCCTCCCCACGACGCACCTCCCGCGCCCTGCCGCACCCCTTGAGCAGCGACGCGAGCACCCTCGATGAGACGGGCAGCCTCTGTTGCTCCATCCTCTCTCTTGCTCGAAACGCGTCTTCGAGCCTCCTCATCTTGACGCAGGCGTAGACAAGGGAGGAGAAGGCATCTGCACGACCTGAAGTATCGTTCGCCGCACTCACCTGCGCCTCGAACCACGCGTGCATCGCGTCGCAAAGCCTGGCGTTGAGGAGAACGCTCGAGAGGAGAGGGTCGGCGGAGGAATCCGCAGCAATGCCCTGGGCCTCCTGGGAGAGGAGGAGGGAGATGGCGGAGGAGAGAAGGGGAGGAGATGCAGAGGTGCATATGGAGGCATACCATACGCCCACCGTGCGCCCACGAGCGAGGCAGGAAGAGCCACGAGAGGAGGCGCGCAGCAGCGCTGCCGCCGCGGCCATCGCCCGGGACTCTCTCTCTCTCTCTCTCTCTCTCTCTCTCCCTCCCTCCTCTCTCCTCTCCCGTCCCCTCTCTCTCTCGTCCCCCACTCCTCTCCCCTCTCTCTCTCCTCTCTCTCTCTCTTTCCTCTACTACTCTCAAATTCTCCCCCTATCCTAACTGGCTCTCTCTCTCGTCTCTCCTCCTATCTCTCTCTCTCTCCTCTCTCTCCCTCTCTCTTACTCTCTCTCTGCCCTTCCTCTCTCACCTACTCTTCTCTTCTCTCTTCTCTCTTCCTCTTCTCTACGAATTCTCGTCTCTCGCCGTCTCATCTCTCTCTCTCCTCTAGATGGGAAATACGGTGCGGCTGGGGCACATGCAAATAAGGCCAAATACGGATGTATTGGGTCTACATGGACAAAAATAGATTGCAAATACGTTCGAGGCCTGCAACCGATGGCGCGCTTCAAATACTGCGAAATACGAAATACATATGTATTTGGTCTTTGGACAGTTTGGCCTCTGGCCAAATATTGACCTCTGGCCAAATACGATAATACTTGTTTCCCATCCAAGAGTGGCTGGGGGCTCGGCGCACGCGAGGGCTCGGCGCACGCCCAGGGCATAGAGGCCTCCAGCGGCTGTTATGGGCCTTCCTTGTCCTTGTAGCTTTAGCTTTAGCCCGGTCACTCACTAGGAGTGTGCGGAGGGCACCATCTGTAATGGGCAAACGAAGGCCTAAATAAGCTGCCTATATGTTCCGGTATGGGAGGTCCGCAAAAAAAACCCGGGGGTCTTCCTGAATAAAAATTTTCGAAAAATACCCAATTTCAGGCCTCTGACGGCCGTGCGGAAATATATGCTAGGCCCCCTCCGGTATTATTTCACCGATGGCCTTCATGCCCGCCTCTCGCAGCGAAATGCGAAACCATGGGCATGGCTAGCTGACTCGGACCTGAGATCCTGGCTCATTATGCATAGCAATACATTTTCACTATGTTTTCATTAACTTGTAACTTGCGGATAAACGGATAAAGGTACCCAGCTTTCTAGGACCAGTCCTAGAAACTAGGACGGACTTTGCTAGGTGAGAGCATGAGCATACCATGTCATTTTGTCCCGAACCTTGGCTATTGAGTTACCACATGCATGTCCTAATTAAATGTTCCAGGTGTACCTAGGCACCATTCCCTCAGCAACACCAAGTTTTGTTTGAGACGCGTTTACGGGTCACCTGGTCGGAATTGCTGCTTGTCCTAGAAACGGGAGAAATGGCTGATACCACCCAATGGGGAGCTCTTCTACCCATGGTCCCCAGGAGATGAAATGTTGCTTTGACTGCCCTCTTTGAGACCTTCAGTGACCACCAAGCTTGGTTTTGTCATCTAAGTGTCCAATCCGCTAGCCTACTGCTCCAAAAGGTCTAAAATAAAACTCCTCTGGTGCGAGCGGACGCCCGAGTGCAGCACTGCATGCTGAATGTGGTAGCAAGGGTACGCAAAGACAAGCTCCGCAGAGTTGGTCATGGGGAGAGCTAAGGTTGAATGGGATGTGGAGATGGTTTGCTTCAGTTGATGGGATGTCTCATAAGCTCACCATGGGCTATAATGGAGGCATGATCGGCAGAGTCCTAGAAATCCAAGAATTTTCTAGGACGTGGTCCTAGTTTCTAGGACGGAATTTTTTGTCCGTAAAGGTACCTCGCTTTTAAGGACGAGTCCTTAGAGTAAGGACAAACTTCAAAACTATTGTTATAGTTCGAGCGATGGAGCGCGCGCCGACCGCTCCCGATCCCCAGCCTCCCGCCGTCACGACGCCCCACAGGGACCGCCCCAAGCCGCCGGAGCCGAAGCGCTCGCAGGCCGCCCCACTGACTGACAGCGACGTCGATATGATCCTCCCACCCTCGCCTCCCCACCAGGCGCAGAAGCAGGGAACAGGGAGGGCCCTGTTCCCTGCAGACCAGCAGGGCCAGACTCTGGCTCTGCCGCCTGCCCCCACTGGCCTGTTGGCCCATCAAGGACTCCCCCATGGTGGGTGGCAGCCTGGCTGCCACCCCCATGGTGGCAACTCCTACCAGCAGTGCACCCCTCGTGGGCGGGCACTACACACAACAAACAATTCTTGGGGCCTTTACGGCTTCCAACCCTCTGAACAACACTGCACAGAAGTCATACGCTGAGGCGGCCGGCCCCAAAGGAAAGCACCCCCATGAAGCAAGGCAAGCTCCACCTCCATCTTCCCAACAGCCCCAGCCGCCCTCGCGTAAGCGAGCGGACCCACAGTCGGACCCGAAGCCGACTCCACCCATAGCCACACAATTCGCTTCTCCCCCTCATGGTCAAGATGAGGAGGAAGAACCGGAGGATACTCCATTCTACATTCAGCTAGCACAGCTAGCGGACTCTTTGGTGGAAACTCCAAGGGATATCATTGGAAATCCGTACGAGACATAAGACCTAAGGAACGGAAATGCGAGCCGACGTTAGAGCGAAGGAGGAGCCACAGTCTCCCACCCCCTTCTCTCCAACTCCTGGCCGAAGCAGCGCGCGCGGCCTCCCCGGAACCAGCTTCTCCGCCAAAGAGGGAACTAGGGAAGGGGGAGGGGGTTGATAGGGGTAAAGGCGGGTAGTAGGGAGGTACACCAGCACACTGCCTCATGCCGCGTATGTAGCGGGGAATTTTAAGAAGATTTTTTTTTTTACATAGAGCGAAAGGGCACCGGTCATGAACAAGAAACTGAATGAGCGGCAAGAAAAAAAAAAAAGATCTGAAGTTTCTGGGCTACACACCTACTACTAGACAGCGCGTACTCTTGCCGCTGCACTACCGCCAACGCCCTTAACTCCCTTCTCTCCGCCCCCTCGCCTTCCCCCCCTCGTTCCTTTGTCTTTGGTGTCGGGGGGCGTGGACCATGTGCCACCCCAGGGCGTTGGCGGTCATGCATGTCCGATGATGTCTGCCGTCCGCGTATGCGTGGAGCTCCTGAAGGAGGAGGATGTCGACCTTGGCCTTGCGCGCTTGAGCAAGCACTGATCCCAGGGCGCCGCTCCCCGCGCCGTTCAGGTTGTACGTGACGACCGTCACCGGTCCCTCACCTGGGTAGCCGAGAGTAGAGTTGAATTTCATGTGGGCGTGTCTAGTGCCGTTGGGCCGCGGGGCTCTAGGGGTGTGGGCGGCGCACTTGTGCCTGTAGAGGCATCCGCCGCCTAGAGCACATTGTCCGTGTTTCGGGCGTTTAGCCGGAGGCATGTCTTCGATGCGTGGAAAGGCGCACGGGATGATGCATGTCCCGCCGGACCACGCTTCTTCCAGGCCGTGTGAGCGGTTGCATCGCTTGCCCTTGATGTTCATGGGGCATTTGCCCATCGGGAAACGCGTGCACTTCGCTCCCGAGTCCGGGGCGATCACCTCGTGTAGTGTGCGTTTCGGGGGCGCCATCCGGCGTGCTTGCTCACGGTTCAGGCGTGCCTGTCGTTCCTCTTCGCACACGCAGACGCGAAGCGGCGGCGCGAAGGCAAGCGCGTAGTTCTTGTGGTATCCTTTGCACCCTTTCGGGCCGGCGTGGATGCACATGTTCTTGATGTCTCCACCGAGATCTTTGCAGTCGCGTACCGCGTAGTCGAGTGGGTAGGGGTTGTTGTTGATGTTAAGTATGATTTTGCGTGGAAAGTCGAAGGTCGTGAAGTTGCCCGTCTTCGGTGCTACGTACAGGTGGTAGACCTCTTTTTTGCCTTGGGTTACGATGACTCCCTCCTTGGTTAGCACTTTGGAGCGTTCTTGGTTGCCCTGCAGGAAGACGAATCCCTGGTTTTCGAGCGCCTTAGCCAGCGAGGTGATGGTGATGGAGTCTTTCAACTCGAACTTGTAATTACGTACTACGAGGTGCGCAGTAACGTCTTTGAAAGCAATGGCTAGCGATTTGGATGACGCTTGAGGGAGTTCGCGAGCCTTGTCGTCAAGTGTTTGGAATTTGACGATCATGGGGTACTTGACCTCGTGGATCGCGAAGACGCCTTGGTCCTTGAATTTGGCTTTGTATTGTTGTGCGCAGTCCGCCGAGACCAGGACCTCCCACGGTCCCGACGAGCTTTTCGCTAGAAACTCCGGCTCGAGGTCGACGCCCTCGAGTTTGTTGAGATGCGCCACGATGGCGCTGAAGGCCTCTTCGTCTTTGATTTTAATTCCGCGGTCCGTGGAGGTGAAGGTCATAATGATTTGTGAATAGTCATGTTGGTATTCTTGCTCAGCTTCTTGTTCGTCCCCTCCTTGGGGGGTTACCTGGGCTGGCATGGCCCTGGCTGGAGGGCGCTGCGGCTGCGCAGCGTCTGTCATGTCGTGGTCGGTCGGCGCGGCGGGGTGGGCGGCGGGAGAGGGTGGGAGCGTGGCGCGCTCCATGACCCTATCGTTTATAACGATAGTTGAAATGAGCGGCAAGAAAGAAAGCTCCTATAATGTACGCGCAACAGGGGAGCGCCAACAAAGGTTCGGGGCGCCGCGCGTGGCTCGTGGCTCAACACTTATTTTTTACATACCGGAGGGGTGGCAAAGAGGGGGGGTTCTCGGGGGGACCCCAAGAATCCGCCGATAGGTAAGAAATAAAAGAAACCCAATGGGACATGGGACAAGGTGATGTGTGATGTCACCGATAACCGATAAGAAACAAGAAACCATTATGACCCGGCGCGGAGCGCCGAAGAAATTGAGCGAAGAAACTCAGAGTGCTGGTGGCAGAGGGGTTAAGGAAAGTGTACAGGAGAAAAATCTCTGTTTTCTTAATGGTGCACCCCTACTGTAGTGAGTGACCGGGCTACTTTTGCCCTTTGCCGCGCCGCGACCCACGAAAACATGTCAAACATTAACTGTTTACTGCCGGAGCATGCAAATGGATGCTTCAAACGACATATTTCGTCCCTGCTCGCCAACGCCTTGAGGGGTGCCCATGTGAGGTGCTGGGGGAGCCTCAGGGACATCCTTCCCCACATTTCCCACCCATTTTCAACACAATAGGTCGAGATTGTAGTATGGAATTATGGAGAAAATAGGCCCAGGGGCGAAGCAGCCATTTGGATGCTTCAGTTTACCAAATAATCCACGTGTGCACGTTAGAAAGAGGTGTGAGAGGTTGAGGGGAGGGCGGCGCGGCGCAACGGAGTGGGACTGGGAGGGAGAGGGGGGGGGGGGGGGGGATCGGGAAAAAATTGGTCATCTCTTTCTTTGCGGAAAGCGTCGCTTATATCGTTGAACATGTCTTCCTCTCTTCTCTCACCTCAAAAAACCAAACATCGAAGCATCCATTTGCATGCTGCGCTCCCGGCAGTAAAGAGTTAAAATGAATGAGAATGTGATGCTATTTCCACTTCCCTTTAACTTTTACACTTTCCTCTCTCTCTCTCTCTTCCTTCTCTTCCGTCGTTCTCCCCCCGCTCCGGCTCCCCTCGTCCCACCGCCAGCCTCTCCCTCCTCCAGCCCTCCCTCCCACTCCCTCACTCCCTCCGATGGCTCTCGCCCACTCAGCGGCGGGCGTCCTCTCCCTCTTCTTTCTTTCCCTCGGCTTCGTCTTTCTCTTTGTTGGGCTCGCTCTCGTAGCTCTCCACCAAAGCCGAGAGAGAGGGAAAGGTCTCACCATCGGAGAAGAAGGAAGAGGCGGCAAGGCGGGGTGGATTTGGGTGGGCGGTGGGCGGCAGAATCGGCGCTATCGTTACCGCGAGGGCGACGAGCTTATACGAACCGCGAGCTCGCGTGTCTACCGTGGGAGAGACACGGCAGGCGCTCCCGTCTGCGTGAAGGTTGGCCTTGCAAGCGGCCAGCTACACAATGACGGCAATGTGTGGACCGACCTGCAGCATACGTCGGGCGGGTGGGCCGGGCTGCCATCGCTCCTATTGCGCGCTTCCCTGCACGATCGACCCGGTCACCAGGCGCTTGTAAGCGAGCTTTGCGGAGAGTCGCTCGAGTGGTGCATCGCACGCCGCCGAGCGAGTGACCGCTCCATAAGCATGGTCGAGACATGCGCGCTCGCGCTCGATGTGCTGCGCCACCTGCGACACGTGCATGCCGCAGGCTATGTGTACCGCGACGTTTCTCTGGCCAACTTCCTACTGCCGCTTTACCCGCTGGCGCGCTCCGCGCCGCTGCTCTACGTCATCGACTTCGGAATCGCACAACGCCTCACAGCCTACACGGCCAATCGTAGGCAAGACCCTTCGGGCACGCTGCGCTTCGCCTCGGTATTCCTAGGAGAGGAGCCGCTGGGATGGCGCGACGATGTCCAGGCATTGGGCTTCCTGATTTTGGCGTGTCTAGCGGGGTCGCTCCCGTGGGACGGGGTGCTGCGCCGAGGGTGCTCGGCACGCCAGGTCAGGTCGCAACGCAAGGCGGTGGCCAGGGCGAAGCTCGAGCTTCTTCGTCGTGGGAGCAGCAGCGTACTTCCCGACCCGCGTGCTGCAGCGCTGATGGATGGCTTCTTCAAGCTGATCGATGGGCTCACACCGACGGATGCGCCACCGTACGGTGAGCTTGAGGCTCTTCTGACAAGTGCTGGCGTGCAGGCTTGCGGGTCGCATGAACGCTTTCCACCCACCGACCTCTGTAGCCTGCTTCCAGTTGGCTATCGGGTGAGAAGACGAATCTCGAGCTGGCTGTGGGGCTGGTTGTAGTCGCCTCGTGGCTTTGCCAGGCGTCCTCGGGCTCCCCCTGCGTCATCGCGTATGAATTGAAACGCGGGGACATCCATATGCGTGCTCAACAAGTGCATTGTCATCAGTTCTTAATTCGCAATGCGTAATGACACGAAAAAGCACGACAAAAGAATCGGCCAATGGCGTCGAACTCTCGGGCCCTCCGTGCCTCGCACCTTAGTGCTGCCCCGCGGCAGGCAGGGGGACAGGTAAATTGCCCTACTACCTCACGCTCTTCATTCACGGACGGACGCCTAACGCCTTGCGAAAGCACACAAGGCGCACTTGCGACAAACTTGCGCGCAAACCGTGCCGCCTAGCGTGCCTGCGGTGCAAAGCTAGAAGCACACCTAGAACCACCACCCACCAAATACACACACACACACACACACAAGAATTTTCTTAATATTTTTGCCACACGCGCGTCCCGGCACAGGCATCTCGCAGCCATGGCCGCTTACTTTCCCACTCCCTACTCCTGCCTTGCGGCTCTTCCCCTCGTTCTCTACTTAGGGGCTCAAGATATGGGATTTCTAGTGGCAGGCGGTCTGTACTGAGCCCCGATGGTCTGGTCCCCTCCTCCCTCCTGCGCCATCGAGCGGCCAGCTGTCTTTTGCTTTTTCTTGTCGTCTTGTTGTGGTTGGTTTGCAAGCGCTACGAGGTGTGCGTGCTTGCCTGTTATTGTGGCGGAGGGTTGGTTGTTTTCAAGCCAGTTTTGTTGTGGTGTGAAGTGCGTGTACGACTTGGGTGAGGTGTGTGCTCATCACGATCAACTAACTTTTAAGTTAATTGCGATGGAGCGCGCCGGCGCGACTCTCCCTTCCTCAGCTCAGGCCCCCCCGCGGAGGGCGGCCCTAAGCCCTAAGTTTACCATCCCCATCCCCATGGCCATGGGCCATGGGCCATGGCCATGGGCACTAGTTACGGGCGACGCGACCGCGTCCGCCCTCTGAGGCCAAGCAGGTGCGTGCGACCCCGGTCGCGCCACACGGCCCGTGGCCCCGGCCACACCACACACAACAATCATGCTGGCTCCCCCCATGGGGTCAGTGCGCTTGCAATTTGCAGATCCCAACCAAGCAGACCAGCACACATCATGCGGACACAGCCACCAGCTTTCATTGGGCATGTCTCGTGGCAGAGGCCACTCTCTCTCGCCCTGGCGACAGCCACGCTACTCCGGCAGCGCGGCCCGAGAGCGAGACCGGGTGGCCCTCATGGTCATGGGCACAACTCACTAACGATCAACTTCAACTACTCAACGTACAAAATACAAAATATCACTTAGGCCCACAAAAGAGCGCAACTGAAACTGACGGGTGACGGGCACGCAGCATCAAGCAAGACCAGCCCCACCCTCAACAGGACGCTAAACAACACACGCCGTCCCAAACCCTCTGTCCAACGACGCTGCTACCTTCACTACACTCACATCTGTCTCCCTCTCTGACAGAGGCCAAACTCTGCAAAAACGAAGAATAACAGCAATGGACTTACGACGCCGCACATACGACTTATCATTCCACCGCAAGAGGCAAGACGGTGACTTCACCCTACACGACACGACGGTAGAGTGTAAGATCTTATGGCTAGTGAGCGTTCTTGATTGAATACCATCAGGAAATGGTCAAAGTCGCGTGCATGGCGGGTGGCGAGAGATGTTGCTATAAATAAGATTTGTATTAACAACTTGCTTAAAGTTGCTTAAATAAAGCGTAAGTTACAAGTAAGACTAAGGGCCAACACTACATATAGCTGACATTCAATATCACCGCACCTGCCACACTTAGTATGCAGTGTGCGTCTAGTCTGGTTAGGCCGAGTGGGCGCCGCCATGCCCTGCCATGTCCCCTGCTCCAAATGGGGGAACATGATGTCAGGCAAGCTTGGTGCCACCGCATCCTCCAGCCCGCATTGGCATCTGAGCACTCTTGCAACGCCACAGCACAAGAAATGGCTCACTTTGCCCCGCCCTCCTCCTCATCCGAGTCTTCAAAAATGTCCCTCTCCGGGTAGTCGCCCACCAGCAGCTTGTCGGGCCGCAAGAAGCCGCCATAGTTCGGCGGACACTCGAAAAAACGAGAGGTGCGGCCGAGTTTGGACGTGATTGAGCCGTCATTTTTGCCGACCGGCTCATCGTACTGCACCCCAACCCACCACCCAGCCGCGATGGCGGGGATTTTGCCCACGTACTTCACCTCGCCCCGCTTACCACCGAGCGTCACTTCGCATCGATCCCCCACTTTGATCTTTGCTGCGAGGTCTGCATAGGCATCATCATTAGTCTCGCGTTCCTTCCACGGCTCGGGGACGAAGTTGGGGTCGGCCTTCATGCGCTGCGCGTCTTGACGCTCCTTGATCTCTTTTGCAAACGACCAGGTGGGATCGGCGCGCTTCTTTTCCTCCTTCCACCTTCGGAAGTTGTCCTCGCGCTTGAGGTAGTCCTCCTCCGAGATCTCGTACTTCTTTACGAGCGAGACATCCTCCAGCTGGCCGCCAGCGGAGAGCGAGTGTGGGTCAAGGTCTGTAATGTGTATGGTGTATCCGTCCATCGGCGAGAAGTACCCCAGCATAAGAGAGTCGTCTGACATGTCGGCGACCACTTGCGAATTCTCGTCGAGCAGCGTAAGATGCATGAAGAGCGAGCCCGTGCCGGTGTGCTTGCGCAGCTTCTCCTTGACCGTCTCGATGTTCATGTGCCGGTCCAGGCGGATTTCAAACATACGCGCCTGCAGGTTGGAGTGCGTCACGTGGAGGAGCACCTGCGGCGCGAGCAAGCAGCAAGGTGTAAGGACGGAGAGGCGAGCCAGAAGAGAGGCAGCAAAAGCGACACCGCAGCATAGTGAGTGTGCATCGCAATCTGGAGCAGCGTACCGTCGACTCCGCGCGCGCCTGGCCCCCAGAGTCCCAGCCCACATAGTCCTTGAGCTCGTTTAGGGCGACGCTCATCGACGTGGAGAGGGAGGGAGGGAGTGGAGGGAGAGGGCGGGAGGAAAAGAGAGGGAGGGAGGGAGGGAGAGGGAAGGAGGGTGGGAAGGAGAGCGAAGGAGAGGAAGGAAGGGAAGGACAGGGGAGAGAGGGAGGGAGGAACAGGCCGGGGAGGGGGCCAGAGGGAAGGCCAGTGTGCAGAGGGGACGCGACTTGGTGAGTGGCGGAGAGGGAGAGGGGAGAGAGAAGGGAGAGAGAGGGAGGTGGGGGAAGGGCGTGGGGGGCGTCGAGCGGCGCGGGCGGCGGAGAGGCGCCAACGGCCCGCGGGAGAGAGAAAAAGAAAAGAAAAGGGGGGGGGGGGGGGGGGGGGGGCGGGGGCGAGGGAGGGGGAGAGATACCGGCGGGGGGCCTCGTCTCCGCCCTTCCCCCACCCACCAAGGCTATTCTTGGAAGGGGAAGGATGGATCCACGCGTGCTGCAACCATAAGTACATAACTACGCAGTAGTATTAAGAAACGCGCCTCGCTTACACCCTCTGCCGCCACACTCCGTCTCCCTCCCTCCCTCCCTCCCTCTCGTTCTCTCTCTCTCTCTTCACCTCCCTCCCTCTCTCTCTCTCTCTCTCTCTCTCTCTCTCTCTCTCTCTCTCTCTCTCCCCCCCCCCCCCCCCTCCCCCCCGCCCCCCCCCTTCCCCCTCCCACCCACGCAGTGAAGCTCGATGTGGCTCATTCTCTCTCTCTCTCTCTCCGTCTCTGGCTCGACCTGCAAGGTGGACGAGGCCGCATTAAGCGAGGCGGAGGCAGCGCTCAGCCGCAACTCTCGCTCGGCGCCTCACCACTCAGCCCTCGCGAGGCTCTACGCGAGGGCGGGCAGAGTGGAGGAGGCGGAGAGGCTCTTTGCTGCAGCAGCAGCCATCGCCCCGCCCTCTCTCATTCGCATCGCCGCTGCACGCCCCTACGCCCTCGCAGTCTACTCGGCGAGCGCTCCGCCCACCACGCACGAGCGGCTGCCGGTTGGCGACAGCGGGGGATGGCCGAGTGAGGAGGCGCGTGTGACCGAGGCCATGACAGAGAGCGAGGCCTGCCCCGATGTCGACGTGCGCGCCAACCTGTCGCCCGAGCAATTCTGGGAGGAGTACGTGCTTCCGGGCAAGCCAGTCCTGCTGCCCATGGGCCTACTCCGACCATGGGGTGCGCCACCCTTCACCAAGTGGTCACGTACTGAGCTTCTTGAGCGCGCGGGCCACCGGCCCACCAGCGTCATTGAGGCCAGCCACGGCGTTACGGATGCCGAGTACCGTAATGGCGCAGCCGCGCGCCGGCCAGAAATTGCTGTTGGCTCCGGTTCCAGTGCTGGGACGACGCCCACCACCCTCTTACAGTTTGTACTCGACGCAGACGCGTGGCAAGCTCGAGAGAGGCCTCGCGGTACGACGGGCTTGGCGGCCAGTCCCACACGCCTTTCGGCCACCAAGCTGCGGGTGCCACGCGCTTCAGGGGAGAAGCGCGACGTTGTGGAGGAGCTCATTCTGAATGCCCACGACGCGGATCCCCCCTATCTCTTCTCGGCAGAAGGCGCGCTTGCCGCCGAGCTTGCTGCTGACTTTGAGCTGGCGGGACTTGCTATTTCGCCCCACTTCCTCCCTCTTAACAAGGTGATTACGCCGATGAGCGGTGCTGAGGCCGCACAGTGCTGCCCGTGAGTGCTCAGTCTATCGTTGTCACCCACAATTCCTACACGCTCACTGCAGGCCAAGCGCATCTTCTTCCTCGGCCCGAGCCGCTCAGGCACATTTTTCCATGCGCACTCCCACACATTCAACGTGCTCGCGCACGGCGCAAAGCATTGGCTTCTGCTCCCACCGGGCGCCCCTTACGGCGCACAGGGGAGGACGGCAGCAGCGTGGTTGGAGCGGCTCAAGCGCGGCGGCGACACGGCAGACGAGGTGTCGCCGGCCGACTCCCCGCCGGCATTGAGATGCACACAGCGTGCTGGGCAGGTGCGCCCTGGTCGCTGCCGATGCACTACGCACGCACTCGACACGTATCTTACAGTGCAAGAGCACTCGTCACAGCTGCTCAACGTCCACACTTGCTGCCACACAGAGCGCGCCATTGCACAACTACCTCCGTCCTATCCCGCCTACTCCTGCTTGCAGGTGCTGTTTGTACCAAGTGGTTGGAATCACGCGACGACGAATCTCGGCTGGGCAGTGGGAGTGGCCGCTGAGGTTGGCGACGTGGCCATGATGGAGGCTGCCTCGCGCATGTAGCTGAATGGAATCTCAAGTCCGTGTGACGGACACAGGTGGCCGCCGAGGTCGGCGATGTGCCCATGATGGAGGCTGCCTCGCGCATGTATCTGGATGGAATCACAAGTCCGTATGACGGACACAGGATCAGGGACTTCATGATATTGTTACCGCACACACGGCCATGGACCCAGTAAAACGTTCTACACCCCCACTCCCCCGGCCCTTCCGCCGTCCATCAGCCGATGAACTTCTTGAAGATTACTACGCTGCTAAACGCTATCCCTTCCGCTGGGGTCCACATCCGACACCGCCTTTACCCCACCCTCACTCCCCTTTTTGCCCCCACCCCCTCGTTCCTTTATGTTCGGTTTTGCGGGGGGTCGACCCAAGTGCGCTACCTTGGGTCTAGCGTGGGGGAGGGGGGCGGGCCTATTAACTCGCAGTTACGAGGAGGCGCTTTATTGTCGTGTCTCTTTGTGGGGGGCCAGCCAAGAGTCTTTCCCCATGTCCATCAGCTGATGAGTGGGGTTTTTCGAGACCACTGCCGCTTTGGCTTGTTGGTTTTGTCAAAACCATGTGTCGAGAATTTGCTTCCAGTTTGCTTGGCGGGCATCTAGGTAGTTGAGGATCCTCTTGGCTCGAAGCGCCCTTACGTGCTGGATGACCTTATCTTTGTAAAGATAGTGCGCCCCCCCATGCTGCCATTAGGCACCTCCCCTTGTGCACTAGTCTAGGGGGAAAGGGGTGAAGGGCTTAGATATGGACCGGTGCCCCCCCCCCCCCCCCTGATCGTGGCTCGTGCACGCTGTTCGCGGTGGCCGATGCGGGAGGCGCTGTGGTGTGGTGGCTTCGTGTGCCCACCTGGGTGGGCAAGCTCATCCTGGCGCGGTCGCTTTGGCGACAGCGGCGTGTCCATCAACTCTTTGTCCATCCAGCGCGGCGAGGGCGGCGGCAGCGAGGGAGGGCGGCGGCGCGCGCTCCATGACCCCATCAGTTTACTGATAGTTGGAAGGCACAAAGAGAGAGCAAAGGATGGCAGGTCCCACAGCAAAGCGCAGCTGAGCATTAAGACACGTGCGACGCACACGCACTGCACCGTCCTTACAAGAGTTCCAGCACCATCTTCAGCACACTTGAATAACGAGACACGGATATCAAATGTAGGTGTACAACAACACATTCGTACTAGGGCACTCGCAGCCGGGATGATTAGTTCGATGATGCATAGGCGCTAGGGCCTTTCGCGTCGCACGAGTTAGGCTGCTACGCTTTATGGCTCGTTGTCCGCATCAGCTGTCGCCGCTGTCCCTAGCTCAAAGTACGATACGTCGTGATAGCATGATGTGCGTGCACGCAAAGCGGCGTGGCCTGCTCACCACCCACTAGTTTATCATTCGCGCGCTCGGCGTGCAGCGTCCGCGCGGAAGGCGTCGCTGTCCCGTCACGCCGTCTTGGGTGTAATATCCTCGGGCGGCGAAAATTGGATGCGAATGCGCTCGAGCTTGCCCAGTCGCACACCCGCCTTTTCAGGACAGCACTCTAACTTGAGAAGCCGCTCATATGCCGGCACGGCGAGACGGGTCACGTCGGCCAGCCGGATGGTGGGCGACGTGGTGCGCATAGGACGCCCGCTGGCGTAGCGCGAGGCCTTCCCGTTCTCATATGCCGTCCACCACGACTTGTCGGCTTCGAGCCCAGCGGAACGCATCGCGAAGACAACACGCAACGCCTCGTCGGGGCGCGTGCCTGCACCGCAAACACGCAAGAGGGCATGGGTGACCGAGCATTCGAGGGTCGGCTGGCCTGGCGGTGTAGTTCCAGGCGCTGCCGGCACGCCGGCCTCAGCTCGCCTTGCGCTGCGCAGCATGGGCAGCACTTCACTCCGCCATATGGCGAATGCGCCGTCGACATCGCCACCGCATGCCGCAATCGCAGCGTGCGCTAGGGCTGCAGGCGGCGCCTCTGCATTGACCGCGCCGGACTCGATGGCGTCCCGTAGCAGGGCGGCAGCGGTGGTACGTCGCGCGTGACGTGAATCGCCACTCGCGAACCTACGCTTCCCGTCGCCCACGTTTGCTCCAGTTCCAACGCCGGCGAGGACGAACAATGCCTCGTCGCTTGTCGCGCGGATGGCCGTCAACGCGATGGAGTACGAGTGAGCGTCGGGAGCTGCAGCGGGCGGCGCGCGCAGCCAACGTGCAGCTGGACGCACCCGTGGCGGTTCACAGCCCTCGCCTGCTGCGACAGCAGCCATCCGCTCAAAGTGGTCGAGGGCGCCGAGGGCGTCGCCCGCGCGCAGGAGCGCGCGCATGTAGAGATTATGCGATGACGCGGATGTGGCGGCGTCTGCCCACTGCCGCCGCTCGCCATCACGCTGCATCAGCCCGAGAAGCCGCGGCGCAGCGAGAGGCTTGCCATGCGCTATGTACGACTCGATCAAGTGATGCCATAGCCGCGGGTCGCGGGCCACGCGGCGGCGGCGGCCCCAGCGCCATACAGAGCGCGCGCGGGCGAGGTTTGGCTGTAGTCGCAGGAGCGTTGAGATGGTGATGGCGTCGGGCGGCTGTCCGAGCCGTGCCATGTCACGCAATGCCCACGAGTATTCGCGGCCGCTCGCGCCGAGCCAATCGATGAGCGTGTTGAACGTGTCGACCCTAGGCGCTGGCGCGAGCGCGCCGAACAACTCGGGTGCACCGTCTGGGAGAGGTGATAGCACGTCCCTGACCCCGGCAGCCGGCCGCACAGAACCGTGCCGGGACGGATGCTGTGCCTCTGCCGTGCGCCGCATCACACCATACAACTCGAGCGCCCCCTCGACGTCATGCCGCTGGAGCCTCGAACGCATCGCCATGTTCCAAGCAACAGCGCTGCACGCGGCGCTCCGCTCACGCCGCAGCGAAGGGTCCTGGCCGTGGGCAGCGGCTTTATCTCCGTCCTTGGGCCCTGCAGTTGCTTGAGCGAGCAGGCAGCGGAACAGCGCCTCCACCTCGTCCGGCATCTCTGCCGCGCTAGCGGCCGACATAGCACCGAGCAGCGACCACTCATCAGGCGGTGTGCCAGGCCAGCCGACCCCATCCCTCGCACGCTCGAACAGCCGGAGCGCAGCGAGCGGCCGGCGCGCGCGTGTCTCTGCCTTCATGAGCGCGTTGAGGGTGTGCGCGCCGGGCGTGAGCCGCGCGCGCCGCAGCTTGCGGTAGGCGGACCATGCACTGATTCGGTCGCGACGCTCGGCCGCAGCATGGATGAGCAAGTCGAATGAGCCGGCCGATAGTGGGACGCCGCAGGCAACAAAGCGGTCTAGCGCATCCGTCGCCGCGCGCAGCCGACCGCTCCGCATCAGCGCGATCAGCTCGAGATGAGCGCTCGCGCTGTCAGGCTGTAGCTTCGCGTGGCCCTGCATGTGGTCATGGAGCACAGCCGCCGCCTTGTCAGGAGCGCGGCGCGAAAGACGCATCAGGCGGCAGTAGATGGCGCGCGCCTCGGCCTCACTCGGCCGCGTGGCGAGCGCCGCCTCCAGGTGGCGAAGGCAGCCTGAAACATCGCCCTCGAGCAGAGCTCCCTCAGCGAGGTGCGCACGCTCTCTCCACTCAAGGAGAGCACAGATTGGCCCGCGGCCGGCGCGGGGCGTCGAGCCTACGCCGATTGTGGGCCGAGCGCAGTGTTTTGGCGGCCATGAGGAGAGAGAGAGAAGGGAGAGAGAGGGAGAGAGAACGGAGAGGGGCGGGGGCTTTTGAGATAAGAGCAGGGAGAAGTGCTCTCGCATCGTGGGGTGTGTGTAGGCGGGGTGGGAGGGAAGACGAGAGGGAAGCAGGGAGAGAAGAGAGAGAGGGGGGCGATCGTAAGGTATGAGGAAAACAGCGGGGGTGAGCAGGTCTGGAGAGATCTGTTAAAACGGCTGTTTTTATAGGGGATCGACACCCCCCCCCCCAAGGGTGAGCAGGTCTAGAAAGACAGTCAAAACAGCTGCTATTTTGGGGAACCGACCCCCCCCCCAGTAACCACCTATAAATGGACTGAGTATTAGCTACCTATTATGGGCTGAGTGCCGCTAGACTGCTTTACTACTACCACTCTCCACGCCACGACCCACACAGAGATGGGCCGTATGAATAGATCATTCATGAAGATCTCTTATCTCCTAGGATGGGTGGTGACTGTGCGAGTGGAGGGGGGCGGCGCGCGCTCCAACTATACATAATGAATGGCCTCCCCATCGTTATGACTATATCTGTGACCCTTCTCTCGTTATGACCAGATCTGATCCGCTAAGATAGCAAGAGAAGATGAGTAATTCTCATGTGTAAGCGCTCTAGAGTACACAGACGACTTGTGACTTGTATTCGTCCACAGCCTTGCAGTTGAATTTCGCCTCCAAATTTCTCATAAAAATCGTTTTGTGTGTGTGTGTGTGTGGGGGGGTATAAGGAGTGGGAGGAGGAATTCGGGGGCATCTATCAGTTTCCTAGATGGGAGATATAGGATACTGTATCTGGGGGAGGGGCCAGATACAGCTGTATCTACTGTATCTGGGGGAGCCCCAGACCAGGATACACACCACTTCTAGGCTTAAAATGACGATTTTACCATTATAACTGTGCTTCTACTGTTGAAAATAGGCGTTTTGCGCGTTAAAATAGGCGTTTTGCGCGTAGTATCAGTTCACCTCGAGCTGACAACTGATGTCAGTTATCAGTTGTCAACAGCTTGGAGCGGGGAGAAAACAAAACATGCAGTCCACTTCACTTTCTACAGCCAAAGAAAAAATGCATAAAACGCCAAAGAAAAAATGCATAAAGCTTGGGGTTCGAACTCGTGCCCAGTACCACTCAACGCAAGACAGTAGTCACCTGAGCCGCTAGGGGCTCGTCATCGCAAGAGAAGGGCGATTTGTCGTATTCAGATTTGCAGCAAAGACACAGGTGATCTCCCGACTCTAGCCGGAGCCGGATAGTGCGAACTATTCTTTTTCCTTTGAAAGTTATACCTATAAATGGATGGCCTCGTATCAGGTATCAAGGGTGGTGGACCTTATATCATGATATCAGGACCTAATATTAGGCTGATGGAGCAACTAGGCACGTGCGTGAGGCGGTGTGAAGAGGGCGTGCGCTCGCATGGAGGGCGTGTGGGGGAAAGACGTGTAACGAAAGTTTTCGGAGTTGTTTTTAAAAGAAATGGATGAGTGAAATAATGGGGAGTACACGAGTACGAGTACACCCCCAATGTGGCATGTGATTGAAATCCGTGCCCAGTACCACTCATTGCCAGCAGTCACCTAAGCCGCCAGGGGCCCGTTATCGTCAGAGAACGGCGATTTGTCGTATTTAAATTTGCAGCAAAGACACAGGTGACTGATTTCAACTGATATGCTGATATTCTGCAGTTTGAGGTGATGTCAGCTGATGGACCTCATCAGCTGACATCAGCTACTGATGTCAGATGTCAGTGTTAGCTCGAAGTTGGTGTCAGCTGACGAACTGATGCACCATCACTGGGCTGCGCGGCCTCCTGCGCGCGCGCCGCGCCTCCTACGCGCGCCGCGTAACCCCCCCCCCCGGTATTTGGACTGTATTTGTATCTAGCACTGTATCTGGCCGTATTTGGGAGTTGACCCAGATACAGCCGTATCTACCGTATCTGGGGGGCCGATGGCCCGTATCTCCCATGTAGGATCAGTTTGGTTAGAGACGTCATAAGATTCAAACGGCCAGGGGGCGCCGTCCATCGGGGGGCGAAACGACGGGGTGCGACGGCGGTGGGGTGCTGCGCTGGCGGGTCGGCGGCGATGGCGGCAGAGGCGCTGGCGGAGATGCAAGAACAATACGAGGAGATGATGCGCCAGATTCGCGCTGACGCTGAGCAGAAGCTCGCGCTGCGCGAGCGGAGGCTGCAGAGTGCTGAGGCACGCGCCGATGAGCGGCTCGCCAAGCTGCAGGCAAGATCACTGGAGGGGGAGGGGGCGGAGGGAGAGGGGCAGCCGCCGAGGGCAGCGGTGGGGGTTCAAAGCACATTTGAGACAGGGAGGGATGAGGATGGTTGGACAAGGGCCGAGCAAGCCGAAAGCACGAGGCGCGAATGGTGGTGGAAACTGAGAACCAGAGGCTGCAACAACTGGCTCACGCTATCCTATCCGGAAGACTGTTGGAAGGGGACGGACGTGTTCTAGTGTGTAGCTTTTCTAATGGAAT
>CM030936.1:4585356-4616106 GCA_018136815.1 Isochrysis galbana
CCCAGTGGAGGCGCTGTCGCGTGGAAGCGCGCGACATGCCTATCCACCCGCATTCCTGTGTCGTAGGCAGAGCTCGCCGAACGTGAGCTCGTGCACCAGAACAAGATCAAGGAGCTCAAAGCGCTGCATGAGGCAGACATTCAGACGAAGCTTGCAGATGCAGCACAGCGTCATCGGCAACTAGGGGCAGAGGTCGAGACGCTTGGTGAGATGCACCGCTCCGAGACGCGCAGACTCATCGAGTATGCGGAGACTGAGAGCGGCACCTCGCGCGCCGTCGTTGCACATGCAGAGCGCCAGTTGGAGGAATCGCAGCGGCAACACGAGGCAGCGCTCACGTCGCTGAAAACCATGTTGGCTCTTGAATCGCAGCGATTGCGAGACGCGCGCCAGGAAGTGCTTGAGCTGACAGTTGCGCTCGGCAATGAACGGGCGGAGCGTCAGATTTTGCTGAGTAGAGGTGATGAGGCGAGTGAGCGGATACGGCAAATGCGGGTTGCCTGGGAATGTGAGCTGGACGAGGCGCGCATCCGCTCGGCGCGACGAGAGGCCGAACTGATTGCGCGCGTGGAAGAGCTGGAGGCCCGGGAGGCCATGCGCAAGCAGGCGGATGGCGCCGCTGCGGCGAGCGCGCAGACAAGCGCGGCATTGCTGCATGAACTGCAAGTGGAGCGCGCTCGCCATGCAGCCGAGACTGGTGCAGCTACCGAAAGGGTCGCCGCCTGCGAGCGTGCGCTGCGTAGAGAACGAAGCGAGTGCGCATCACTGCGCGAACTGCTCGAGGTAGCCCGCGATGAGCTGGCCAAAGCTCGCACTCAGGCGCTGCGGCAGGCGCGCGGCGAGGCGGCTGCAAGGGTACGAGCAGCAAAGCGGAAGCCGCTTTCACAACCTGACGTTGCGAGGGCACGAAGCAGATACATGGCTCTATGACGCTGTAGGGCTTGTGAAAAGAAAGGTAATCGGAATGGCTGAGGAGACTGCTTGCTCTTCTTGCCAATGGTGCTAAAAAATCGTGCGCCGTTTCCTTAGGATGTGTGGGTACCGCGTGGATAGTTTACGCGACTTGCCCCGGTTATTCGCCGTGTCTAACGAGCTTCTAGAAAAACTGAAGAAATGAGAGAGAGATGTCCGTCGGGGCGAGAGCTCTCTTTGATACGGGGCTAACCAGCTGGACCGCCCGCCACTCTCGGTAGCTTCCGTTCTTAATCCCCCCCCTTATTTCTTACTATGGCGGTTGGGTTTGCTGGGAATTTCTTGCAATGGTTGGGTTTGGCTAAATGCACGAGTGCCACGGCGCTCGCCGAACGCAGTGTCCATGACCATGAATTCTTTTCATAACAAGCTACCAGGCGACGGCGGCGAGAGGAGCGGGGTAGGGCACGAGAGGATCAGGGAAGACTTGGGGAAGGGGTAGTGACTGGTAGTGGAAGGGGCGCGAGCCGAATCGGAGGCAGCGGAGTGGGTGGCAGGGGCACCAGCAGGTGCAAGATATAGAGATGGCGAATGAGAGGCGAGGCGGCTTGCCTTCATCCGGTACCACGCCCTCCGCCCGGGGGGTCCACGCCTTGAATCCCCAAGGTTAAGTACGGGGATGTCTGGGGCACCGGTTGGGGACTACGGCCCATTATTTTCACTATAAAGTATAAAGTACTACTTCTATTTTGCCACAACACATGACGTTCTTCCACTTCCCACTTGATTCACATGATACATGAGTAGTAGGGTGCTGGTGTACCTCCGTTCAGGCGACTCGCAATCGATAGTCATCTATCGAGTCGAATCAAGGGATTCTTGATCAGAACCTATGGAGTATATCACAGAATATTATTTAGTTGATGGGGAGCAACGATCGTCTCTTCTGCGAAAAAAATAGAATGCCCGGGTGTCGGGGTACTCGATGCGACTGATGTTGTGCAAGACCGAAGTAGCACCACAGCATCATGCACCACACAACAGCAACACACAGCTCCACACAGCACGACACCGCAGGCGGGGAGGCGGCAACGCAGTTGGACATGAGTGGACATCACTGTTGGAAGGAGGGGGGCTTAGAGGCGGGATCGGGGAGCGGTGCCCGGCACCATGGGCGGCCAACAAAATGAAAGCCTCATACTACGAGTTGAATTCCCCGCCCCGTCGCAAAGTTTGGCCGCATCGAGCGAACATCACCCGCATTTGTAACGTGCTTGCGGAGTGATTGTCGAAGCGTGGCGCTGGCCTCAATAAAGTCAGCAGTACATCATGACAAGTGAAGATGCAAGTGTGAATAGAAATCACGCGTGTCGCCTACGCATGGTTTGATTTCAACCGTTGACCACACATGCTTCATACTAGTACGCCCGCATTGGCGGATAATAGCTGACTCCTCGACTCTTGACCCCGCTGTTTGCGGTCTTTCAGGGCCTTGGTTGGCTTTGTATGAGTAAGAGATTGGCGAGGGCTTGCGGCAGACTGCAGCCTTGGCCGGCTGACAACTGCAACGTCAAGCTGCAAGAAGAAGTTAATACCGCACATGCGCCCCGCCCGTCGTTTGGATTGGTCGTGGCCGCAGCTGGGCTAATACATTAGATAGACATAAAAAGCGGAAGGTGACCATGTTGCCGTAGGCACTTCACCGACGTCGGTGTTGGCCACACCGGTGGTTCTTTTGGCCGATGTACCGACGCCTTGGGGCAAGTGTTTGACATATTTGCACATGGCAAGCCCAAGGCTTTTGTGCACGCCGTGAGCACTGCGTCAGTTGCGATGGCTTTGGACGACGCGGTGTGCAGATTTCCCACGTGCGCCGGTTGCGCTGGTGCCGAGTGGGACATGACTTGCACATTTATCGCGATGTTGGATGAGGACGATGCAGAGTCCCTTCCTTCCACATCGACCGAGCCGAAGCAAAGCCATCGAGCCACGTCAAGCAGCTATGGCCAGCACCTCCTCTCTCTTGCGGAGGCTCACGACGTTCGATAGACACAAGGCATGGCCGGCACTTCTTTCACAGGCTTTCGTCCAGGGGGCCGGCATCCGAACATCCCCAGTCTGCCTCCATTGCGTCGATAACGCGCAGGCACGCGATTGCATCAATCGCCGCGTACCGCATCTGGCGGTCGCTGAGCGGGCGCACGCTCCAGTCCGAGCACTGCTCATCCTTGCTGAGCAGGTGCGATAGCCAGTGACGACAGACGGCTTGAAGCGATGCCGCTTGGCCGCGGGAGCCGAGTCCCGCCTCGGAGGCCAGCTTCTGAACGTCGATCGTGGTCGACCGGATCGCTGTAGTGAGCTCCACCGCGCTCAGTGCACTGCCACCGCCATCGCACGAGCCGACGGCGTGCAACCAGCGCGCAAGCTTCTGTGCGTCGGCCGCAAAGGCAAAGCCAACCGCACGCGGCCGCTCCTCCTCCAGCAATACGCGGCGGAGTGTCTCTGACAGCCGCCTCCGGTATTCTTGCAGGAGAATACTCATTGTATCCCCCGCCTGATGCTCTGCGACGTCGCCATCTAGGCGAGTGTCGCAAACGAAGGCGACCTCGCGCCCACCCTCGTCCACGACGGCGAACTGCACGGTGGCGACAACGGCGTCGCTCACGCTGCCTCCAGGCCCGACATCCATCCACTCCGTGTCCACGCCGACGCGTAGCGCGCAACGCAGCGCGGCGTCCAGTTCATCGACTCCCTCGACCGAGTCCACCCAAACCACACGCGGAGCGGGAGCGTCCTGCGGCTGCAGGGCCGCCACACGAGCGGCCCGGCGAACCTCAGCCTGTTGGAGTGCTGCGCGCCTCGCTCTCTGGGTGCGTTCCCGGGCCACCGCCGCCTGGTGTCCAAGGTTGCGGGCCAAGTGTGAGCGGCCTAACAAGCGCGATGGGTAGCGGTGGCAGGCGGGCGCGCACCTCAGCCTGCGCCTTAGCTGCACGCGTTGCCTCTTCCTCGGTCGGCGCGCTCGCCGCTTGCAAAAGCATCCGCACCACGAGGTGCGTGTTTGACCCCTGCCGCGTGCTTGCGGCGTTGGCGGCCTCGCGCAGCAGCGATGCAGGCGCCCCGGCCCGACCTATGCGCAAGGCAGCCGCAGTGAGCCAAGCCCCCTTGTACGAGGCCAGCTCGGTGACAACGTCGGTTGCCAAATCCACCACCTCTAACGTGGGTACCGCGCTGTCGGGGGTTGTCCCAGCCTCAAGCAGCAATACAAGCGGCCCGAGCGCCCGCTCAAGAGCTCTGGCCAGCTCGGCGGCTGATGTGGCGGATCCTGGCCGGCCGACGCCTCCGACGGGCGCCGCTCCAGTCGTCAGGTCAGCCCGCTTGCGCCGCCTCGGCAGCTGCCTGCCCGTCGGGTCAATATCCGCCTTGGCACCCGCCTTGTCCCGGCGTGGCGGGAACCATGCTAGGCTACGCGAGCCAGGCAGGTGCTTGTGTAGCCGCCGCCCCTCACGGGTGGTTGGATTGACGGCCAGGCGACTAACCACGTCGTCGGGCCCGGCGACGGTGAAACGCGGGTCGAGGTCGCCATACACTTGCCCGTCGTCGTGCGTGGCGTGGAAGTCGAGCCATCCCGCCTCACGAACAGCGGGCCGCTCGTCGGGTGGAAGAGCATCAAGACGCGTGACCAGTCGCTCCGGTATCTCGCCCTCGGCCGCTTCGGCCGCCTCAAGCGATGCGACCACCCGCGGTGACAAGTGTGTTGATGCGAGAGAGAGGACTGACTGGCCCTTGTTATTGAGAATACGCAGCCGTGCGCCGCGTGCAATGAGCAGCTGCACCACCTCGTCCCGGCAGCGTGTTACAGCGTAGAAGATGGGCGTCTTTCCGTAGGAGTGAGCACCTGCCGGGCGGACCCCAAAGGAGGGGGCGGGGAAGGCGGGGGGGATTGAGTGGCGGGCGGCAGCCGACGTGAGCTCGGGGAGCTCGCCTCCCTCCGCCCCCTCCTCTCTCTGCGCAGCAGGAGCGCAAGTCGTGGCTTGCGGGCGGGTTTCCTCAAAGCCTGCCCCCCACCTGTGCTCCATGCGTCTAGATCGCAGCCGAGATCGAGTAGCGCTTGGACATTGGTGAGACTTCCTCGCCAGCAGGCGTGGTGTAGAGGAGAGCGGCCGCTCTCATCGGTGTGGGCATCGAGCGAGCGAGCGTCGAGGTGGAGGCGGTCGAGGAGGTGAGAGAGCGACGAAGGGTCGGTCGATCCTGCTGCGCGGCGGAGGGAGCTCAGAGGTGGGGGAGAGAGGGCGGCAACGGCGACAGACATGAGCATCCGCTCCCTCTCTCTCTTCCACCCCCTCCCCCTCTCTCTCTCGCTCTCTCTCTCTCTCTCTCGCTCCCCTCCCCTCCCGCCTCCTCTCTCTCTCTTTCTCTCTCTCTTCAGTAATATTTATATATTCCACCAGAGACGAGGAAGAGGGGCTTCTCCGCAGTGGTGGTGCGGTACTCCTCTCTCTCTTCTTCTCTTCGGGGGAGAGAGGAGAAGAGAGAGAGAGAGTCTGTGTGTGAATTCACGCGCGATCGATGCGTGAACGCACCAACATATAACCCGTTAGGTGAATTATAGGCTCCGTTTACGTATTTTTATGAGGGGGGAGAGAGTGAGAGAAAGGGGGGGAGAAGGGGAGAAGAGAGAGAGAGTGAGAGAGAGAGAGAGTAGGAGAGAGAGAGAGAAGGGCGTAGCAGAAGGGGAGAGGAACGCAGCATCGCGAGAGAGAAGAGACAAACACAGAAGGAACGCAGAGAGATGAGGTGAGGGGAGGAGAGGAAGAGAAGGGAGAGAGAGAGAGAGAGAGAGAAGAGAGAGAGAGAGAGAGAGAGAGAGAGAGAGAGAGAGAGAAGAGAGAGAGAGAGAGAGAGAGAGAGAGAGGGAGGGAGAGAGAGAGAGAAGAGAGAGAGAGAGAGAGAGAGAGAGAGAGGGAGAGAGAGAGAGAGGAGTCGCGTGGATGGCGTCGGAGGCTCGCGCTCTGACCGCTCAGCTCTCTCGGGCTTCCAGCTCCGAGCTGTTGTGTCTCATTGTGTCGGACGTGAGCAGATTCAACCTCGTACACGTCGCCACCTCTCTCCACCGCCTCGCCAAGTCTCGGCCTCTCCCCGCAAGGCCAGGAGGCTCTGACTCTCGGTGGAAGAGAACTCTCTCGGCGGCCACCGCGCTCACACATGCAGGGCAAGCAGACGAGGTGGCGGCCGCGTGGGAGATGCTTTGTGAGCGGGGTGCCGATCTCATGCGTCACAATGCGCATCGCGTCAGCGCCCGCTCGCTCACCTCGCTCGTGTGGGCGCTCGGAAGACTCGGACGGCGCCACCAAGCGCTCCTCGAGGCCCTCACGCGAGAGGCTCACGCGCAGCTGGCACGGCGGGCGCTCGACGCGTTCGGCATCGCCAATGTCGCGTGGGCACTTGCGAGCCTGCACGCGGCGGAGGCGGCCGCCTCCACGCAGACGGTCGAGGTCGAGCACTCGGAGCTCCTCGACGCGCTCGCCGAGGCGGCGTGCCGCGCGCCGGAGGCGTTCAAGCCGCAGGAGACGACCAACCTGCTCTGGGCCTTCGCCACGCTCGGCCGCCGCCACGAGCGCCTCTTCGACGCGCTGGGCCGCGCAGCTGCTGCGCGGATGGCCGAATTCACCCCGCAGGGGCTCTCGCAGACGCTGTGGGCGTCAGCCAAGCTCGGGCTTGCAAAGCATGACCTGCTCGCGGCCGCGGCTGCGGCGGCGCTGCCGAGGCTGGGCTCGTATGACGTGCAGTCCATCGCCACTCTGTCGTGGGCCTTCGCCTCGTGTGAGTATGAACACCGCGCGCTCATGGCTGCCGTCTCCCGCGTGGCACTCGCGCGCCCGGGCGACTTTGACGCGGCCTCATGCTCGCAGCTGCTATGGGCACTCTCGCGGTTACATGAGGGCGTGGTGGCCGAGGCTGTGAGCGCGCTCTCGCAGCGGCTGCGCGCCGTTGCGGCCGACGGTCTCCAGAGCCAGCAGCTGCTCTACGCGCTCGGCGCGCTCGCCAAGCTGCCCGCGCAGGGCGGTGGCCGTGTACGGCCGTCCGGCAAGGGCGCGGCGGCCGCTGACGCAGGCGGGCCTGCGCTAGCCTCGCTGCTGTGCGGGGCGGCAGCTGACGCGGCGCCGAGTCTGACGGCCAACAAGCTGGGCATCGCCGCCTGGGCGCTCGGCCGCCCCGTCGTGCTACGGCAGGTACCGGCCTCGGTGGCCGAGGCCTGGCTCGTGGCTCTCCGCCACCGGTGCGCGCAGGTGGCGGAGCACCTGAACTGGCGCACCGTCGGCCACATCGAGCTAGCACTGCGCGCGCTAGGCGACAAGCTCGCGCAGCGGGACGACGCCCCCACCAACGGCGCGGGTACCGTGCTCGACGAGGACGACGAGCTCGTGAGGCTCCTCACGACTGAGGCGGCGCGTTCCGTCGAGACGTCATCTGAGCGCGCCGCTCGGCTCAACGGTGCTCCGGCGGCGCTACTGACCCTATGCGCGCCATGGTCGAAGCGGTCACCGGGCGGAAGCCGGCGTTTCCTCCTTGCGGGCTTCGACCCCGACGAGGCGCTCGACGACTCCGTGCGCAGTGCGGGGTGGGAGCCCGTCCATTGGCGGCGCTTCGCAGCCACCTCCCCAGACAGTGCCGCGGCGCCGTGGCCGCCCGTTGATGCCGGCAGCTTTGGCGCAGGCGCGATGCGTTGGCCATGGTACGCGGCGGGCGAGGCGGCGTTGATGATGCTGCACGCGATGGCCGCGGCGCTGCCACCGGGAGCGCCGCTCTGGATCGCCGGTAACTTCGACGAGGGAGCGAGCGGCGCGCCTGCTGCGGCGTTTGGCTGCTTTGGTGACGCCAAGCTGTTGGCTGAGGAGGCTGGCACTGCCGTGTACGCGGCATTACAGTCGGAGGCGGGCGTGGCAGCTGCGAGCGGTCCACGGGGAAAGCTGGCCGGTTGGCGCGCCGATTCGCGCCTCAACCTGCCCGGTGCGCCGTCTGGCGGGCTGCCGTGGACCATCTTTCCCGGACTCTTTGCAGGCGGCGGGCTCGACGTGATGACATCAGCGCTGCTTGCCTCTCTGCCCGTGCCGCCGCGACGCCGTGCACGCATACTAGACGCGTGCTGCGGCTCGGGGACGATCGCGGCCGCACTCGGGGCCGCCCACGGCAACCTTGACCTTCGCCTCGATATGCTCGACGCCGACGCAGTGGCTGTCGAGGCCGCGCGCTGCAACGTGCCTGCCGCTAGGCGTGTCATGCTGTGCGCCACTTGGCCGCACCGGGACAAGGAGGGTGTGCGATCTGAAAGCCGGCCGCGCCGCTACGACTGGATCGTCTCCAACCCACCGGTGCACCGCGGTCAGCCTGACAGCTTCGAGGTGGTGATTGGCCTCATCCGCGGTGCGCGCAAGCGACTACGAAGCTCTGGCGTGCTGTGGATAGTCGCGCAAGAGCAAGTGCCCATCGGTAGGATGCTCCAAGCGTACGGCCGGTTTGCGTGTGTGCGAGCGATCGCCTCAGATGACGGCCGCTTTGTTACGTGGAGCGCGGAAGGCAAGCGACGCAAAGGCGTGACAGCGACGGGCGGACCGACGACCAAGTCCGCCGAGCGTGAGCAGTGCGAGGCCGCGACTCCAACGAATAGAAATAGGGCCACGAGGCAAGCGTTCGCGGACGAGAAGGGATCCAAACGGGCGCGGCTAAACGCGGATGCGACCAAGAAGGAAAAGAAGAGCCGCGTGTATTGACTTACCCTCCCCTGATGGTGGTGTGTATCAGCATGCCGGCTTTCTTCGTGCGAGTCGTCACTTTCCCATACTCTCTACTGTTGGAGGGCTTCTTCCTCAGCGACGTACTAGCGACATACCACATTAGTTTAAACGTACCAGCAAAGCGCCCACGCCCATGGCGCACGGCCAACCAAACCTGGACACAAGCAGGGAGCACCATCTAACAACGGGTCGTGGCCAAGAGCAAAAGGGTTCTTAATAGTCTCGCCTCACGCGCGGCCCCTCGGCGTGATAAAGTCCGCAGCCACGCCCGCTCCCGCTCCCTTCCTCGTGCTCCCTCATCCTCATCTGCCTTCCTTGCGGCTACACCCCTTGTGCTCCACGTAGTGGCCCGGGATGTATAAAAAAAAATCTTCTCAAATCCCCGCTACGTGTGCGGCGTGAGGCAGTGTGCTAGTGTACTTCCCTACTACCCAACCTTAACCCCTAACAACCCCCTCCCCCTTTCCCAGTTCCCTCATTAGCGGAGAAGCTGGTTCCGGGGAGGCCGCGCGCGCTACTTCGGCCCGGAGTTGGAGAGAAGGGGGCGGGAGACTATGGTTCATCCTGTGATTTCGGTGTTGGCTCTGGTTATTCTCCCTTAAGTACTTCAGGCTCCTCTTTAATAACCGCTGTGATTCCGACTAAGAGGTTTCGCTACTTTAGGTGATGTGTCGTATGTCCAGACCTCTTGCCGC
The DNA here is from genome assembly GCA_018136815.1 of Isochrysis galbana. Classification (NCBI taxonomy): domain Eukaryota; phylum Haptophyta; order Isochrysidales; family Isochrysidaceae; genus Isochrysis; species Isochrysis galbana. The sequence goes on from CM030936.1 coordinate 4,594,757, forward strand.
TTGCAAGAGGTCCTCCGACGTTCCTATGTTGAAATCCTTGTCCACCGTATAAGTACAGCGGGCTTATCATTTTCTTAATGTGTTTGTTGCTCGGGGCGCGTAACCCCATACTCTCTCGTTGTTTTTTCAGATGGAGCACATGGACCCCATGCTGTGGACTGCAGGCGTCGTGCGCGAGGAAGTGTGGGGTGCGAGTTGGGACGCAAGTGGCGAGAGTGGCGTGTCCCAGCCGGAGGGGAACATGATGGGCAGCTGCATGGCACCTGACGCCCATGCGGATCTCGAGCCAATGCTTTGCACAGCTGGCCTATCGCGCTGTGCACAGCCAAAGGGTGGGAGCTCACCATTGCCATGTGAGGCAGCGCAGCCAGCGCCAACGGGGGCCGCTGCAACGAACAGAAGGGTGGCTGCTGTGATGGCAGATGGGGGTGTGCGTGAGAGGAAGGATGAAAAGGCTTGGCTACAGGGTGTGCAGGCAGCTGCAGATTTCTCAGGAGAAGGCAGCAGGCGCGGCAAATACAACCGGGAAGGTTGCGCGAAGCGTAAAACTCAAGCGACGTATAGGGAGGAGCATCTGGCGGCAGTGCTAGAGCGTGCCCTTGGGAGGCCGTGCTCGATGAAGTGCCCCATGAAGGGCGAGTGCCTCGGTAAATTCAGCCGGGACGACCTGCAGTTCATATACGAGAGCATCTACGGCACAGAGGATCTTCCACTCTCAGTGCTCGCGACAACGCAAGCGCTGCTAACTGTTGACCCACTCTCCTTCCCACAAGCTCGCTTGGATCGCTCGTCCTGGTTATACGAAGCTAGGTACCTTTGTCCGATTTTGGATTTTGGTGATGTGTGTGGCTTGTATTTGTACTTGTCATTTGTCGTCTTCCGAAACGCCTCTTATCTCCTTGGCGGTTAGTCTCCCCCTATCCCCCTGTCCCCCTGTGGCCTGTGGTGGCATATCTCATATCTTGCGGAATTCTGCTGTTCGAGGCCTCTGGTGGCGGCGAGAGAGCAGGGAGGCGGCACGCGCTCCATGCCCCTATCGTTTCCACAATAGTCACAATAGTTCCTAGCCATAAGCCCTAAATAAGGGTGAGTGACCGATGACCTTGCACCTTGCAAGCCCTCCGAAGCGGGGCGTTAGTGCTTGAGGGGGCGCATGACCGCCCTACTCTAAGAGCTGGTTGTGGCTCGTATTTAGAGCGACAGCAACGTTTTTTTTCTTTGAGTCTCCGGGTTTACCGAGCGAGAGGTAGCGGCCGCGAGGCGTGCGTAGCCACAGAGCCATGACGACATTCTAACACAAGTGGCCTAGCATCCTCCCTTCTCTAGTCTCTCTACAAGTATGACAGCTCACAGCACCTCATACACTGCACAACACACAATAGACGATATACTACACGCAACCCTACAATGCTTGTACATCTGGTTCAAAGTGGCAGTGAACGCAGGGCCTGGAATATTGGCACGGGTGAAAGCAGCGTTCTTCAAGGGACCGTGGCACAAATAGCTTGGAAAGCTACGCCGAAGCCACCTGAATCATCTAAAAGCCCATGCTGGCTGTGCAGCGATTCTTAAGCCGTGCGCGAAAAGGTGCATCCCGTTCGGAATATGCATTCTTCTGGCAAAGATTTGCTCACCAACTGTGCTTCAGGGCTGATTCATTCCTCATCATCGTCCTCCTCGTCCTCATCCTCCTCGTCGTCCTCCTCCTCATCTTCAGCGATCACGTTGCCTTCCTCGTACTCCTCTTCCGGCTCAGGTTCTTCGATTGGCATATATTCACCCTCCTCCTCCTCCTCGACCGCGGCATCGATCTGTGCGACGAGCGCCGGGTCAGCTGCCTCAGGCTCGGCATCAGCAAACGGCGGTCGCTCATCATCAACCACGTCCCCCTCATCGTATTCCTCGTCAGGTTCATCGTCGTGGGCGGGCGCCTCGAATAGCATATCACTTGCATCCTCTTCCGGCGCTGTCTCTGCTTCGATCAGCATCCTCCACAAGCGAGAGGGCTCAGCGGGCAGCGACACGAGCCGCGCCGACTTAGAGCGCGTGAGCCGTCGGGAAGTTGTCTCGACGGCGACGAGCGCACGCTTGGCAGGCGGTGAACTTTGGTGCTGAGCGGTGAGCGTGGGCATGCGCCTTCACAGGTGGGGGTGCAAGCGAAAGAAAAAGGGGCTGGGAGTTTCCGGGAGGGAGGGAGAGCGCAGCGGCCGTCGGGCTCCGCTCGCCCGCTCGCGAACTTCGCGGGAACCAACCGTCGGCCCTCCGAGCGCCGTTTTAGCGGGAAAAACTCTCCGCATTCCGACTTCGGGCCAGGTCAATACTTCTGTTACTACTAGCAGAACTTTTTCTAGAAGTTTGGGCGGCTTCTCGAGCGCGTAATATTTTATTTTTAACATATTTTTATGGGTCGCTGTGCGGCAAAGGTAAGGGACAAGCGCTCACTCAAGACAGGACTCCCTGCCGCGGCAAGCGGCAAGTGCAAGTGCAAGTGCAAGCACCCTTCCCCCCTTATGCCACCCATCTCTTCACTTTCACTGCTAGCTTTCTAGCTGCGCTAGCCGGAGCGCCCGAGCGCCCCTCCCTCCTCCCTCCACACTCAGACAACCCCACAACCCCCCACGCCACAGGATTCTGTTTAGTTCTCGCAGGCAAGGGCAAGGGGAAGGGGGCCTAATGGATTACTAATGGGCTAATGGGAGAGATGGGAGGGCGATGAGGATGAGCAACTCATCAAAGACAAAGAGAAAGAGAGAAGCTGTGGCTGTGGGGAAGGAGGAAGGAGATGTCTGAGTGGTGAGTGGGGGCGCTAAAAAAAAAGTTCTGAAGATTCCGGGCTAACACCTACGACAGACAAGATTCTTCTATCTAGCCTATCGACAACGCCCCTATTAGAGGTGGGAGCGCAGCGCGCGAAGAGGGCTGTATGGCGTATGGCAATGCTCGCCACGATTCCCGAGCGCGCGGGTGGGTAGTCTGCGGGGTTGGGAGGAAGCGTACCAGTAGTGTGGATGGGGTTCTGCGCGTAGGAGCGCGTAGTCAAGCCGGTGTCATCCTCCTCAGGTTGGGGTTGGAAGTGGTGTGGGTGTGGGGTGGGGCTGGCGGCCATGCTGCGTGGGCAGGTGAAGCAGAAATCGGCCGAGTGAGGTGGCACGAAACGCCGGTGAGACAGCCGTCTGGTGTCTTCGGACCATTCCGTCCGAACACCAGCGACAAGAGGGGGCTGACCGCCGCCGTGCTCTCGCTGGAGCGCGGCGAAGGTCGGCTTGTCAGGCGGGTCGGTCGCCATCGCTCTGCCTCGGATTCGGATTAGAGCGGGGAGAGAGACGAGGGGAAATCTTCCCCCGGTCCGACGATAAAAAAATGTGGGCCTCCGGATCAACAAGAGTTTTTTTTTAACCCAGCCTCCCCCACCTCTACCCCTATAATCTCCCTCCGCCCGGTCCCCCGCCTCTATTCCTTCCCCCCTTCGTCGTTCCTTTGGTCTTCGGTTTCCGGCCTGGTTGTTCTGTCATATATGATATCGCATAACTAAGTTTATACTTGGTTGCCCCATGGGGGGGCACGACCCCCCCCCCTCTCTCCACTCCTCCCCTGCCATGGGGGAGGAACCACTCATCCTCCTGGCACGCCTGATGGCTTGCCAGGAGGCCACTGTCCTGCTGACCCACTCTCTCCCTGGCAAGCACGCCTGCCTCACGCGTCCTGGCCTGTCGTGGCCAACCCATCGCTCCAACCCCCCCTCCCCCCCTGGTCGACAGGCAGACAGGTGCAGAGTGGGGGCCCCAGAGGCCCAGGAGCGCCAGCGAGGGAGAGGCAGGGGAGGCCAGGGCCCAGCCCCAACCTCCTCTGCCCCCTGAGCTGGCCTCCAGGAGCCTCCAGGGGTCGCCAGAGGGCAGCTGGAGGCCTGCCGCAGGCGCGCCATCGCGCGTGCCGCAGGAGAGGGGAGAGAGAGCGCGGAGAAGGGGGTGGGCGGAGCGAGAGCTCCGCTCACCGAAAAATTGGTAAGTCCCGCACCTGTTTACAAGATAAGTCGGGACAGAGTCGGCCGCTGTCAGAGCAAGGCTCATCTCACTCTTGGAGATTGCCTGTGAGGGCGCGCCGGCAGCTAGCGCGGAACGCGGTTCTTGTGTTCTTGTGGGGAGCTCATGGAGCTTTCCTCGGGGGTGACTACGGGCATGGTGATCGACGCACGACGCACGACGCACGCACGGAGCACCGAGGGCGCGGAAGTGTGGAAGGAGGCTTGTGGGAGGTGGTGGCAGGTGGCAGGTGGCAGGCGACTGGGGGTGGGGATAATATAACGGCCGGAGGCGACGGATGGCACGCTGAGAGAAAGAACCTGCCGCGGGGGGGGGCGAGGGACCGAGGGCACGGCGGGGCAGCGTGGGAGGGCGCGAGGCCAATCTCGGAGCGAGATCGCGTCCTTTCCCTCGCGGAGCGCAGAGAGCAGAGAGACCCCCCACCCCCACGAGATATCTTGGGACCGGAGAATGTTTTGGACGAATCTTCCTGCCGTCGGCCGAAGAGAGGCGGACGGAGAGAGCGAGAGAGAGTCTCGCAGAGCGACTGCAGAACGAGAAGTCGAAGTCATGCCGGTTTATTACCTTAAACGAGCCAACAATTATAGTAACAGCAAAAACAAAATTCGAATCGCAAATTTCGAGACCAAAATCTGCAAACCTGGACTTGAGACCATGGGGAATCCGAATCTGTGTGTCTTGTGCGTCTGTGGCAACACGGGGAACTGTTCAATTGTAATTGTGAGCGCGTACCTTACACGAATATTCATGCCTACAGCCTTCAGATGGGCAGGAATACAACAGCCGCCCACTCGGAGACACAGGAGGAAGGGGAGGAAAGATCACCGGGGGGGGGCGCGGGCCACCGGACCATATCTAAGCCCTTCACCCCTATCCCCCTAGTAGTGCACGGGGGGAGCCGCCTTATGGCGGGGAGAGAAGGGCCGGGCGAGTGTGGGTGTAGAATGTATGCTACGTGCTACGCGTGTAGTAGGTAGTGGTTCCATTCGCCGCGAGTGCGGTAAGAATATTAGAAGGTTTTTGTCATATATGATATCATATGGCAGGTGGCAGGTGGCCCCCTGGAGGTTTTTTATTTTTGTTGGGCAGCGCGCCGCGGTCCAAAAATACAGCCCAACCCATACTAGTAGTAAAAAAGCAAAAAGCCCCTGTTTGACCGCCCTAACGGTGACGCTCACCAATGGCCAATGGTAATGGCCCATGGTCATCGAGGACCGAGGTCCAAAAGGGTATATATATATATATTTACATTCCTTCGACAACCACACAGCCGAGATCTACATCTATACCTACCTGTACCTACTGCTGCTACCTAGTAGTAATACTACGGCTAGAGTCCCTAGTATCTAGCTCCTCGTGAGAATGGTGAGACTGCGTGGCGAGGGGCGAGGCAGGCGGCGCGATCTCTCTCTGCGAGATCTCAGGAGAGCCGCGGGGGGGCGCTCTCTTTAGGTGGGGCGGGGGGGGGGGGCGCGGGGGGGGGGGCGCGGGGGGCGGGGGGCGGGGGGGGGGGGGGGTTGGCTCTCTCTATCTTTAGGTGGCGCGGGGGGGGCGGGGGGGGGCGGGGGGGGCGCTCGCCTTCTGCCCCGCCGTCCGTGCGCGCTTTCTGCCCTCTCTCTCTCTCTCTCTCTCTCTCTCTCTCTCTCTCTCTCTCTCTCTCTCTCTCTCTCTCTCTCGCTACACTGTGAGGGTGATGATACTCGATCTACGCGGGGAGGAAGATAGAATTTGTAGATCCTTCGCAAGAGAGAGGGATGATTGAGAGATACGAAAAGAGGGAAGAGAAGGCCCTTCGTGGTGGGGTTCTTTGATCTCTGCTCTCCAGCGTTCTCTCTCTCTCTCTCCTTGCGACGAGACGACCGAGAGAGGAAAGGAGCCACCCCCCCCCGCGGGGAGTTCTTCTGGGAGAGACTTCTAGCCTGTTCTTTCTTCTTCTTCTCTGTGGAGAGAGTGGAAGAACCGTACTACATCTGTGGAGAGAGAGAGAGAGAGAGGGGAGAGGCACGAGAAGGAGAAAAGGAGAGGAGAGAGAGAGAAGAGAAGAGAGTACACGCCCCACCAGGAGAGGCGCGGACTCTCTGCAGAGGAGAGATAAGGAGAAGAGAGAGAGAGAGGCTGGAAGCGCCGAGGGACTCTCTCTTCTCTCTCGCTTCTCTCTCTCTTCTCTCTCGCTTCTCTCTCGCTTCTCTCTCTCTTCTCTCTCTTCTCTCTCTTCTCTCTCTTCTCTCTCTTCTCTCTCTTCTCTCTCTTCTCTCTCTTCTCTCTCTTCTCTCTCTTCTCTCTCTTCTCTCTCTTCTCTCTCTTCTCTCTCTTCTCTCTCTTCTCTCTCTTCTCTCTCTTCTCTCTCTTCTCTCTCTTCTCTCTCTTCTCTCTCTTCTCTCTCTTCTCTCTCTTCTCTCTCTTCTCTCTCTTCTCTCTCTTCTCTCAATACTTTCTTTCTCCCTCTCCCTCTCTCTCCGCTCCCCTCCCACCATCGCCGTCCGCACCCCCCCCCTCTCCCCATTGATCTTTGCCTCTGCCTCGTGGAGAGCACACCGTCTGATCGAGCACAGAGGCTCGATCAGAAGGGAGGGAGAGAGAGAGAGATGTCGACGCTCGTCACGCTCCTCGGCGGCTCTCCTCCACCCCCAGCAGCGTCTCCTTCGCCACCTCCGAAACCTGCCAACCCTGCGCCTCCACCTTCTAGCGACTCTCCTCCTCCACCGGGAGCTCCTTCTCCGCCTGCACCACCAACTCCGGCCGAGGCCCCTCCACCACCCTCCGATGCGCCACCGCCTCCGGCCGAGGCCCCTTCTCAACCATTCTATTCGCCGCCTTCGCCAGTGCAGCCAGACGTTTCACCGCCGCCATCCCCGCCGCCGCCGGATGCCATGCCGCCGCCATCCCCGCCGCCGCCGGATGCCATGCCGCCGCCATCTCCGCCGCCGCCGGATGCCATGCCGCCGCCATCTCCGCCGCCGCCGGATGCCATGCCGCCGCCATCTCCGCTATTACCTGAGGCCTCACCCTTGCCATCGCCCCGCCCGCCATCGCCTGCTCCGCTCTCTGCTGTGCCCTCGCAGCTACAATCCTCCGTCCCGCCTGTCATGCCTGCCAGCATGCCTCCTCCACCGCCGCCCCTCTTGCGTCCCCCCTCGCCGAAGCCTCCCGTCAACCCAGGCGGTCCAACGCTCGCCTCCGGCAGCAATGGAGATGCCAGCATGTGGATCTACGTGGCAGCGGGCGCTGCCGCCGCCCTCCTATTCGCCATGCTTGTCTCTACCTGTTGCGTGATGCGTAGGCGTTGGCGCCGCGAAGCGCAACGGCGTGCTGCCAACATGACTCCCGAGGGATCGCTCAAGGTGTGGATGCCGCCGCGCGACCCGCGGACGGGCGAGTCTTGCGAGGAAGGTTCGACTGACGTTGACAGTAACCCGAGCCAGGCGGGGGTGCCCACGGCATCCACGACCCCTCGCGAGTCGCCGAGGGAGGGACGAGATGCACGTGGAAGTAGGAGGTCCAGCCTTGGCTCCCGGAGAGTGAAACGCAACGATTCGTCCACGGTCGCAATTTCCATTGTTGACCCGTTCGCGGCTAGCCAGTTCGACTCGCGCCTCGTAGCGCGTATGTAGCGGACGCTCCATGGCTTTGCTTTGATCGCTCGTTTTGGCTGCGTTGGAACTCGTCGTAGAGGCGCGTTGTCGGTGCTTCTTTGCTAGGCCACTGCCTGATATCAGCCACCCATGAGCGCGTTGCCCTTCGTCCACTGCTTTCTGCTTCATCGACGCTGCGGCCATCAACGATTATCCCGACAGTCGTTTTGTGCAATATTGCCAACGTAGTGGCATTCTGTTTGTGCGTGTGCGCTTGTGCATTTTCGGTCCTCACAAGCCTCCAACACGACGATGAGACCAGTATTTATCAACTCACTTGCTTAGTCTTCTTGCACCGACCACCCACCGCCTATCACTGCCAACAGTGCTCGCAACCCATCTGTGCCGCTCTACGTATCCTAATTACGCAATTGTCACTCATTTACTGGCGGTGCATGTGGTGTTCCCCGATGGTAGGGTATTGCCAGTCCAACACCAACATACGAAAATATCGCTATTGCTAGCGTTAGCAGTGATCAAGGACATGGATGTGTATATCTATATTTGTATGTGGTCTCGTCAACTATCGTTATAACGATAGGGTCATGGAGCGCGCCCCGCTCCCCTCCTCTCTCTCCGCCCCCCCCGCCGCGCTGGCTGACCAAGCCATGACTGACGCCCTGCAGCCGCAGCGACTTCCGGCCGGAGCCATGCCAGCCCAGGTACCCGCGGGCCACGACCCGACACACGGCCCCAGATGCGTTCGGACAGCTCACAGCAACGCAGAACCGCACAGAACACCAGCACAACTCAGCCAGCACAGACAAGCCCATGCACACCCAGAGCTCCAGAGCTCAGTCTCCCATAGGGAAAGCCTCCGGGCTGGGCCCCTACAACGCCGCGGCACTGACCGAGTGCGCAAGCACGAGGCACAGACCCGGCCGGTCGAACAGACCACCACCAAACCACTGCTAGTGGCATGCAGCACCACCTGCAAGCCCCAGCAGTCAGGCACCCTTTCGAATGCGAACAACCCAAGTGGACCGTATGGAGCACCACATACCCAACAAGCCCCAGCCACGCGTGATAAGCGAAGGCCGGACAGAACACGAGAGGCGCACAAGCAGCCAAGGAAGACACTTCCAACCCCACAGCCACCAACCCAACCCAAACCAACAACACATCAGAGGTTGGACGCCTCGCTTGGACACAAGGCGGAAGGAACCCAAGGGGACCCTACGCTTGGAATACTGACGAATGGGGATGGCCCATAGGGCCTGAGGGCAATGAGGAGGGAGGCATGCCGGCGGCAGGCGCGGCTGAGGAGACGACTTCGGGGACGCTGACAGGCTGAGGCCCGTCAGCAGAGGAAGGCGGGCAGGCGGGCTTGAGCGAGGGCGAGGACGGCGGCGAAAGCGACATCGAGCGAGCGGCGAGAGGCGAGGGTGAGTGAGAGGAGGGCTGTGTTGGCAGGGGCTGGTGAGGGCTCTTCCGCCAGGATGTGAATAGACTTCGACAAGATTTCAACTTGGAAGTCTCGGACGCCTTGGCGCAAGTAGCGGACGAACTAGGCATCCGAAATACAACATAAATCCCTCGAATAAAGGTATAGACTCCCACTAAGTACCGGCCCCCGAAGGGACGGGACGAACACCCGAATAGCAGGGTCACCACTGCCACTACCACTGCCACCCTTACCCCCTCTATCCTCTATCTCACGCCCCTGATCGAAGCAGCGCGCGCGGCCTCCCCTCCCCCCGCTTTCCAGAGAAGGGAACGGGGGAGGGGAGAAGGGAACGGGGAAGGGGAAAGGGGGAGTGGTAGGTAAGGGAGGGTAAAAAAAAAACCTTTTAATATTCTCGCCTCGCACGTGGCAATGGGTCGCATATCCGTAGCCACGCCCATACCCCTTCCCCTTCCTCTCCCTCACTTCCCGCCTTGCGGCAACTCCCCTTGTGCTCTACTTAGGGGCCCGGGTCCTGCGGGGTTCACGGGTTGGGCGGAGTGCGCCTGCCCTCAGCGGTGCGTACACGCCTTCCTCCTGCGCCGCTGAGTGACATGCATATCCTAGATGTTTTTCGGTCTGCGTCGTCGTCTATGTCGCGTATTGTTGCTCGTGCCATGGCTGCTGTCAGTCCCGTGTCCTTGTCTCCGATTGTATAGGGATGTTTCTAGGTAAGGGAGGGTAGTTAGGGATAGCACTAGCAATCTGCCTCGCGCCGTGCAAGTAGCGGTTATTTTTTTTAAAAAAATCTGCTTACCATGTTGCTTTCTAACGGTTTGAGTGTGGACGTACGAAACGAGACCCATTGTTCAGTGTACGGAAACCATCGGCCTGAATACTCACGCACATGCGTCACCAAGCCGTGCTGTCGTCTAGGCAAGGAGGCTCACTCCTCGGCGCAAGCATGGCCAAAAATAGAGTATGCGCTACTAGGCACGCAATAGGCTGTCATGCGCGCCCCCACATTCGACGACGGCTGGAGTTTCGCATGCGGACAGCCTCCCCTAGCGCTTGCTGCAAACGGCTTACTCACCCGCAGTCCCTATCACGCCTGCATAACACTCTTCAATGCCGACCGATGACATCTAGGAGAGTGGTGCTACCCTCAGTGGAACTGTGCCTCTCATCACTCTTGCATCCTCCACGAGTCGAAGGTGGTGCCCTCCACGAAGCGACGTCGCATCTCACGCTGCGGCCGTCATGAGCTTCTGCAAGTCCTGCTGTTTGTCCGCGGGTAGTTTGGTGGCGACGGCCTGCATGAGGCTCGGGTGTTGTGCGCCTAGTTGCGTCATCGCGCGCGCGAGGTACTGAGCTGCCGACTGCTCAGGGTATAAGTCGGCCTCAGAATCGGCGGCAAATGAAAGCTGCACAAAAGCGGCATTATAGCCGGCCGCTCCGGCGCCGCCACCCGCTGCGCCATCCATCTCCAACATGTCCTCTTCTTCTTGGACCGCGAGTGCATCGCCTGTTGCACCGACCACGCCCGCGTCGGCAAGTGCCATTGTGCATGCGGCGGCAAGCAACGCTGCACACGTCTCGACGTCAGCAAGCAGCTCGGGCACCTCGCTCACCAATCGCACCGTGCTAATAATCGCGGCCTTACGTTCTGTGCTGCCCTTGACCAATGGTGCATATTCGGCCCACAATCCGCGCAGCACCATCGGCGCAAGGCCTGGCTGAACCGCCTCGAGCTGCATGCGCAGCGGCGGGGCCCCATAGCGAGCCACAAAGACGGACCAGGTGGAGACAAGCGATACCCCGACCTTCTTGTAGCCCGACGCGCGCCGGATGCACAGCTCGAAAATAGGCTTCGCGTACGTTTGTAGCTCTGCCAAGTCGCAGGCGCGCCAAAGCGCAGAAAGGAGCCGTGCCGCTTGAGCGTCGGTTGCCCCACGCGCTAGCAGCTTTTGGAAGACACCAAGCACCATCTCCACCTTTTGAAGCACGAGCTGCTTGCCTTTGGCGGCGTAAGCGCAGAGCAATCTCACTAGCGGTGGGACGTTTCCCGGGCGCTCCCACATGATAGGTGTGAGGAGTGGCGGGAAGAGACTCTCATAGGCTGGCGACAGGCCGTCGCGCGCCTCAAGCAATTGCGCCAAGACCTACAGGTGCAAGAGGTCACGATGAATTAGATAGGGTGAGCGCGGTCAGTGGAGCGCGGGCCGCGGCCTTCCTTACCTGAAACACGTATGGTGTAAACTCCGCGATGTCCATCTGGAGGACGGTCTGGAACGGAGGGAAGAGCAGCTGCTCGAAGGCGTTGACGGCGGCAGGCGTCGCAGCGCAAATGTACTTGACAAGCGCAGCGACGGTCTCAAAGAGGAAGTGGTTGAATGTCGGGTTGGAAGGGTTGGCGCAGACGCGGCCGAGAATGGATTTGAGAGCCTCGACGCAAACAGTCACATAGGGGGCCATCGCGCCCTCCGCCACAACGGCCACGCGCATGATGGCACGCATCACATGCGCGTTCTCTTCCGACCCCTGTCGTTGAAGGATGCTGAAGAGCGACGTGAGCAGCGGCTGGAGCATCGGCGAAAGCATTTGTGTGCCGATCCGGCGCTCCCCGAGCGTGCCCGCCAACGCGCCAACGGTGGGCGCTTCCCGTACCGTCAGCATGCGCTCGATAGCAGCGGCGGCATAGGTGTGCACTACAAGATTTGGTGAGGCAAGCAATGCAATGAGCTGAGGCAGCACCGTCTCGTACGTCGCGCGCGGAAGCTGCACCCTGAAAACGGTAACGAACTTTACTGCATCGGCAACGAGCACAGGATGTGGCGGTGTGCGCGAAGCGGCGGCGGCGAGCTCGGGCGCAACGTGCTTGACGTAAAAATCGAGTAGGTCAACGAGGGTGTTCGTTTGCGTGGCGCCCAGCTTAGAAGTGCCGCCCTTGATGGTGAGCGCAATGATGAGGTAGATAGCCACGTCCTTGGCCTTCCAATTGGCCGATGGGTTGGAGGCGTACTGGTCGAGTAGCGAGCGGATGTTTTTGGAAAACAGATCGGTGACCTGCGCCTCGTAGTTGCGGCAGAGGCCGCGTACCAGCTCGACAGAGACACGGCGGCGGGTGTCAGCGTCCGACCCCTCGATATCCTTGCGCACGTATTCGAAGGGGTTCTCCTCAAAGAGCTCCTCGTCGGCAGCAAGCAGCGCCATATTGGGCGCGATAATCTTCTGGCAGACCTCAAGCAGAACTTCGGCCTGCGCGAAGTGGTGGTGGTGCACCGAGCACGCCACAGTGGTAAGGAAGCGGATCGCGGTGGTGACGAGCAGGTCGAAGTGCGGCGCTAGCGTTGTCGACGTGAGCAGCGCCCACACGTGGCCGAGGCAAGTGCCGAGGAAGGGCTGGAACTCCTCCTCGTACTTGGACATGAAGAGCGCGAGGGTCTCAACCACCTCAGCTTGGACGATAGACACAGGTGTCGGTTCTGTCTCCTCATCGTCTACCGCGAGGGCCGGATTGGAATATTTGAGGATTTCCACAAAGCCGGTCATCCACTCTTGCAGGTGGTCCTCAAAAAACTCAGGCAGGTCCTGCATAATGCCACGTGCAAAGGGACGCTGAGCAGACACGGGGCAAGCACGCCGCACGCTCTAGGCCGGGATGGCATTGCGCCGGGCGGGTAATGAGGCAGTGCACTGAACCTGTGCGCAGAGGTCGTAGGCGATGGAGACGAGCTTCGTGAGCGCCTCAATGACAAGTATGCAGCCGGCCGCACCAGCGGCTGCTTGTGCACCCGGAAGATCAGCAAGTGTCGCCTTGAAAAGCTCGAGCAGCGGCGCCTGAAAATGATCTAGTACGTATCTGGATACGCGTGGACCAGTGGGAATCGGTAAGCTCACGTGTGAGGCGCAACTGGCCGCGCGCAGGGTGCCGGCGGGCGGAAGGACGCGCACTTGATCTCGCGGAAAAGCTCGTCCGATTTGAACACGTGCCGGTATCTACGGAAGATGGAGTGGCCTATCTGGAGAAGTGCGGTGCCCTTCTTGTAGTCTTTGGGCGCAGTGCCAAGTGCAGAACCAGCCTGCTGCACGAGCGCGGGGAGCAACCCCTGCCACCGCTCGGGGAAATCGTGCGAGGCGATGATAGAAATAGCCTCTGAGAGTTGCGCCTGAACCGCTTCGGGCACCACTAAGAAGAGCGAAAGCAACCCGTCGCGCACCTGAAGAGGGCGGTTGGGAGCGGGCTAAACAGCGGCGAAAGGCGAGGAGGCTGCAGCGGGCAACGACTAACCTGCTGCTTGACAGACTCACTGATGGCGATGTCCGATGCCTCGGCGTCCCAGTGCTGCTTGCACATGTTCTTGAAGAAGACAGCGCCAGCCTGTCGCACATGTGCCGGCGCTTCCTCGGCCGTCAGCAGCTGGAGCACAGTGAGCGCAGCGTCAGGCGTGCGTTTGAAGGCGTCGAGCTCCGCCTCGGCTGAGAAAGTCAAAAAGGGGAGCGGGGACGGCGAATGAGCGGGAGGGGCCAAGCACCGAGGACGAGTGCGAGGTTGCACATCTGCTCCGCGCAGCAACGCACCCTGCTTCCTCGCGTTTGCATCAGGGTTGACTGTGTTTGCAAGGCAGGAGGACAGGCCAGATGCCATCAGAAGAAGGACGGGGTCCCCGCCCGGAGGAGGAGGCGGAGGGTGGAGCGGTGGTGGAACGCAGATGCGCGCCGCGGGCAGCGCGAAGGGCGGGTTGGGGAGGTTTGAGTTGAAAGTGGCTCGCGGAGAGAGATGGGGAGAGAGAGAGAGAGGGTGGGAGAGCAGGCAAGAAGGCCGCGGGGTGAGAAGGAGAGAGAGAGGAAACGCGAGGGAGAGGGAGAGCGGGAGGGAAGAGAGAGTTAGAGAGAGAGGGAGAGCGAGGCGAGCGAGCGAGAGAGCAAAGGGAGGGCGGCAAGCGCTGACGGGGCGCGGCGGAGGCGTCTTTCTCGCGGTCAAATGATACGGGAAGGGGGGGGGCAGGCGATTCGATGGCCGCCGAATCAGCGAATCAGCGAATCTCCGCCATGTCCATGTCGTGAACTCCTACAAGAGTCTCTATCTCTTAAGCGGCGGGGGGAAGCACCCGCGAAGGTGCTTCGACGTGCCCACATGGCCCCCACCATCGCGGTGGCCCCCGATGGCTTGGAGCCGGAGGAGATGGGCGGGGATGTGACGAATTGGAGTGGACCATAGGGCCTGAGGGCAATGAGGAAGGAGGCATGCCGACGGCAGGCGCGGCGGAGGAGACGACTTCAGAGGGGCTGACGGGCTGAAGCCCGTCAGCAGAGGAAGGCGGGCAGGCGGGCTTGGGCGAGGGCGAGGACGGCGGCGAGAGCGACATGGAACGAGCGGCGAGAGGCGAGGGTGAGTGTGAGGAGGGCTGTGATGGCAGGGGGGCGAATCGCATCATTTCTTGGCGAAGATTTTCGTAGCGTCAGGTAGCCCCCCCGGGAGTTTTTTTTTTGGGCATCGCGCCACGGTCAAAAAATGCAGCCCAACCCTTACTAGTCGTTAAAAAGTCCCTGTTTGACCGCCCTACTACCGGGGGGAGGGGGCACTGCCCCCTCCCCTCGATATTTGTCCTCCCCCCAGTGCACGCACCGACCCCGCGCACCCCAGCACGTCCTCTCCTCGAGCCTCATGTTCTGCATGGAGGTCGGCGGAGAGTGGTCGAATGTGCCGGCGGTTTCCAACATTGCGGATAAAGGTACCCAGCTTTCTAGGACCAGTCCTAGAAACTAGGACGGACTTTGCTAGGTGAGAGCATGAGCATACCATGTATTTTTGTCCCAAACCTTGGTTATTGAGTTACCACATGCATGTCCTCATTAAATGCTCCAAGTGTACCTAGGCACCATTCCCTCAGCAACACCAAGTTTTGTGACGCGTCTGCGGGTCACCTGGTCGGAATTGCTGCTTGTCCTAGAAACGGGAGAAATGGCTGATAGCACCCAATGGGGAGCTCTTCTACCCATGGTCCCCAGGAGATGAAATGTTGCTTTGACTGCCCTCTTTGAGACCTTCAGTGACCACCAAGCTTGGTTTTGTCATCTAAGTGTCCTATCCGCTAGCCTACTGCTCCAAAAGGTCTAAAATAAAACTCCTCTGGTGCGAGCGGACGCCCGAGTGCAGCACCGCATGCTGAATGTGGTAGCAAAAGTAAGCAAAGACAAGCTCCGCAGAGTTGGTCATGGGGAGAGCTAAGGTTGAATGGGATGTGGAGATGGTTTGCTCCAGGCGATGGGATGTCTCATAAGCTCACCATAGGCTACAATGGAGGCATGATCGGCAGAGTCCTAGAAATCCAAGAATTTTCTAGGACATGGTCCTAGTTTCTAGGACGGAATTTTTTGTCCGATTGAGGTCGTGACCGTCATCGGTGTCTTCCACAACCACCTGATTGCCCGAGCCCTCGTGCTGGCCATCCTTAGGGGGCCTGCACCTGCGGCTTTGGACCCACTCCTCGGCGCAGCAGACACGTCTGCGGACGGCGGCGGGCTTTGGAGAGCAACAAGCTGGCACGAGACAAGAGCAGACCGGGCTGCAAGCCAAGTTACCGAAGCATCTATGGCCTTCCTTTTGCGCCGACGCTCGCTCGCAAGAGGGAGGAGGGGTTGGTCAGAGCGACAAGCTGGCCAGCGCAGGCCAGGGCGTGCGATCTGTGCCCAGCTCTCTGGGAGAGTCTGGGCAATCTGAGTGAGTCTCCCCTGCATGCCAAGAGGCAGCGCAGGGGGGTGGATGGTTCTCGCCCCCCATGAGGGGAGTCGAGAGAGTGGGGGGGGCGCGAGGCCCCCCTCCATGGCGACCAATCATAAGATTAGTAGTTTAGTAGCCTAGTTGAGCGTGAGCGCAGCAAAAAAAAAACAGCACTCGCCGCACTCTCGCTGGCTCGCTGGAGCGCGGCGAAGGTCGGCCTCGCCATCGCTCTGCTTCGAATTCGGATTCGAGCGGGGAGAGGGGAGGGGAAATCCTCCGCCCCCAGTCCCATGATAAAAACATTGGGCCTCCCGATCCGCCAGAGTTTTTTTTACCTAGTCCCCCCCCCCCCCACCTCTAGCAGACCACAAATGGCTGGCGCCAGCTACTGCCGCCAGTGGCATAACTCCAATATCGGTACGAACCGGTTCGCTGTTGCCCCAACACTGCCTCCCCCACAACTCGCACAGCAGAGGAGGGGTGGAGAGGGGGGGGGGGACTCGTGCCCCCCCATGGGTGAACCAAGCATAAACTTAGTTGTAGTTGAGAATCACACGCTCTGAGATATCATTACTCTACGGTAACATGCACACTATCGAAACGTCGCGCGTCGCCTCACAACTCCTTGGCCGAGTCGCGCTTGATCTTCTTTTGCTGCTTCCAGAGGTGCTCTTGCTCCTGCATGATAGCGATAGCGCGCTTGCCACGGCCCTCAAGATATTCGTCCCGTTCTGCCTTCTCACGGGCGCGCTCAGCCGCGAGGAATGCTGAATCTTTGCGTAATTCGCGCACGGCCCCCTTGTGTTCCTTCTTCGTCTGCCGGCGGAGCTTTTGAGTAGCTGCGCGCTCGCGGTCTGGGTCCATATCCTTGTCAGGCTGGAAATCGTCGTCAAAGACGGGGTTGAGTGCTCGGATAGGCACAGGCGCTAAGCGCTGCATGCGAAGCGGAATTCGGGCAGCGGTGGCGCGCGAAATGAGGAGCTCGAGATTTGCGCGTGTGGCCTCGCGCGCCGTGTCCAACCCCGGCGGAAGTAGCGCGCCGCCTGCATTGATGTCCGAGGCGCACGCAGCCAAGAGTGGCGCAAAGAGCTCGGGGAAGGACGCCAAGTGCTGAACGTGCATGCTAGCCAGTGACTGGACTATTTCGAGAAGCGCGTTGCCCTCGTCAACGACAAGGCGCTCGGTGGCATAGGTGTCGGAAACATCGGTGCTCGCCTTGGCGTCGAGCGATGCGAAGCTGAGAGGCTGAGGCTTGCTAGGCGAGCCACTCCACTCACTACCGTCGGGTAGACTGCCGGCCGCCGTCCAAGTGGGGGCATCCTCACTCGCCCCTGGGTGAAGCAGCATGGCGCGTACAATGCGCAGAGTCGTTGAATGGAGCTCGGGCATAAAGCGCCTCTCAGCACCGATGAGTTTCATGCCGAGGCCAATGAGGAATAGTGTGCGGCGAAGGGCAGGCCGCGAGCGTGGAAGCTCCGGCTGTGAGAGCACCTCGCCCACTAGTAGCGCACACGGGGTGAGCACAGCATGCCGGTAATCCGAGAGCGGGTACATCTGGCAACACAAAGCGAGCAGCGCAAGTGCGCCGGGAGGTAAGGGAACGAGCCGGCGGCCGCCGCCCGCCTTGGCGCGCAGCCATTGCGATCGCGAGATGGCGAGCCGCTTGAGAATCGCGGCCGCTGTCTCAAGAGGAATCTGTTGTGCGATGGCGGCAAGCGCAGCGGCCACAGGCTTAGTGTCGGCTAGGCAGGGCGGGCTTGCGCCTGCGACAGTCACGAGCCGCCTTAGTAGTAGACTCGCCAGTACCCCGAGCTTCTGTCGGTTAGCCTCGTGCAGCTTAACGTGTGTGCCGGCCACGACGCGGTGCATCGCCTCCTTTTGGCAGGTTGTAGAAGGGCCTGCAAGGGCAAAGATCGCGTCGAGCTCGGTGGATGTTGTGGGGCACTCGATGACATAGGGTAGCTCGCCGTCCACAGCCGCCAGTGGCCGGGCACGAGGGGCTCGATCGCGCGGCGCGTCCTCGTCGCTTGCAGTTGCCTCATCGCCGTCATTGCCACCGAGCTCGCCACCACTGTCACTCAGCTCGCTGCCGTCCTCGTCGCTTTCGCCCAAGACTGCCCCCTTGGAGTCTGCCTCTCCGTCGCCATCGTCTCTCAAGTGTTTGGTGGGCGAGAGCATCAGCAATTCGTCGCCATCATCGGACTGCGTCGGTCGTGCCGCGTCGGTCGCTGAAAGGCCAGCTCCATCGAGCGACTCAAAATTTTCGTGGAGTTCGTCGTCGGTACGTCGCCTTGCGGCCGGCTCTTCGCTCTCTGCACGCGAGCGACGCATGCGGTCTGCTTCAAGCATGCGCAGCCGCTTCTGTTCGGCCTGTGCGAGCTCGGCATCGGACTGCAGCCGGTCTGTTGGCTGAGCCTTGATCTCGCTCTGCATCGCTGCGACGAGTGAATGGTAGTCTCTGTACCCGTCCTCATCCGTCTGAATGTCCGCGTATGGTTTGGTTGCCTCAGAAGCCGATGAGAAGATTAGTTGCTTGAGCGCCCCGAAGTCAGCATCGAGCTGGTCGACGAGACCACGCTCGCGCTCCTTCTGCTCCTTGCGGTCAAGCCGCGCCAGCTTGTGCTTGGCGATGGCTGCCTCAAGCGCCTCCTTTTGTGAGAGGGCCGCAGCCTCGCCACCACCACCGAAATGGACCGCCTTAATGAAGTCGGAGCCCCCGAAACCATCAGGATCATTATCAGGAAGGTCGTCGTCAAGACCACCGCCATAGCCACCAGCCAGCTCATTATCCTCAATTTCCCCTAGCGAGCGGCCACCATGTGTCAGCTCGACTGTGTCAGCTGGCTCTTCGAGCGCAAACTTGGATGAGCGCGCCTCACGGAGCCTTTGCCGCTGCAAGCGCGCGAAGTGCGCCTCTTCAGGAGGGAGCGATTCGTCGCCCTCCCCGAAGCGACCGTCAATCAGCCGGTTGGAACGGTTGAGATTACGGTACTCGACAAGCAGTGTCTCACGTCGGGTCGCCTCGGCCCGCTTGCGCTCGGTGAGCACTGATTTGGGATGCTTCGGCTTTTGGCCAAGTGAAGCGTGCTTGCTCCGCTCCACTGGGCGTGCCTCGAAGTGGGAGGGGCGGCCACGGGCCTCGCGGGCGGCCGTCTTGAGCGAGCGAGCTCCACGGCTCGCGCGGGGCGCCATCTTCAGAAGAGAGGGATGAGTGGGGCCACGCAAGGCGGGTGGGAGGGAGAGCGAGGGCTCGGACGAACTGGTCCGCACGGTCAGAGGCGTGGGTGAAAAAGGGAGGGATGAGGGTGGGCGACGAGGTGGAGGCAGGCTTAGAAAAGAAGGTTATAGGAGAGAGGCCTAGAGGAGAGCGAGGAGAGATGAGGAGAGTAGAGAGAGAAAATGGGAGGACAGCGAGCAGGGAGAAGAGAGGAGAGAGGGGAGGGAAGAGGGAGAGGAGGAGAGAGGAGAGAGGAGAGAGAGCGAGAGGAGAGGAGAGAGAGAGAGAGTAGGAGAGAGAGGAGAGGGGGGAGGGAGAGAGCGCGGGGGCGGAGAGAGGGAAGAGGCGGCGGGGGAGAGAGAGAGGGGGCGGGGGGGGGGCGCGCGGCGGGGCCGTCCACGCGGTCGCGCGGCGGGGGGGCGGCCGGGAGAGACGAGAGAGAGAGAGAGAAGAGGAGAGGAGAGAGAGAGGGGCGGAGAGAGGGGGGAGGGAGGGAGAGCGAGAGAGAGAGAGAAGAGAGGAGAGAGATGAGAGAGAGGGCGAGGGCGAGGGAGAGAGAGAGGGCCTGCTGCCCCAGCATCAGCGGGGAGTGAGTGGGGGGAGAGGCGGCGCGGGGGGGGGTGGGTGAAGGAGGCTCCCCGCGGGAGACGGGGGGACCGCCGCGGGAGGGGGGGGGGGGCGCGCCCCTTCTCTCTCGCGCCTCGCGCGGCCGCCCCCATGGAGCCCGTGGAGCTCCCAAGGGGATGCCCTCTCGGCGCTCCCCGCCCGCGCCCACCGCCGCTCGAAGCGGGCGAGAGCCGAAGGCCGCACCATGGCCTATGCGCTTCTAGCGCGACGGCCCAGAGGCTCAGGACTCAGGAGCGCCAGCGAGCAACTAAGTTTATACTTGGTTGACCCATGGGGGGGCACGAGCCCCCCCCTCTCTCCACTCCTCCCCTGCCATGGGGGAGGAACCACCCATCTTCCTGGCATGCTTGATGGCTTGCCAGGAGGAGATTGCCCTACTGACCCACTCCCTTCCCCACAGGCTCGCCCCATTCGCCCAACCTGGCCCGGCGCGGCCAGCCCATTGCTCCAACCCCCACCGCCGGGCCAAAAAAATTGGAATTTTATCACGTCGGCGCGCGCGCGCGCGCAAGAATAGGTAGCTGAGACCCGGAGGGTCGTCTAGTTAGGGCATATGGAGGTCATCCATGCATTTTTTTTGCTATAAGAAAGCGATCAGGAGAACCCGATTTTTACTGTCCCCACCTCTAAGAGGTAAGAGAGAGCGCGGAGAAGGGGTTCGGGTTCGGGTTGGGGTTGGGGTTGGGGTTGGGGTTGGGGTTGGGGTTGGGGTTGGGGTTGGGGGTTGGGGTTGGGGGTTGGGGTTGGGGTTGGGTGGGGTTGGGGTTGGGGTTGGGGTTGGGGTTGGGGTTGGGGTTGGGGTTGGGGTTGGGGTTGGGGTTGGGGTTAGGGTTAGGGTTAGGGTTAGGGTTAGGGGTTAGGGTTAGGGTTAGGGTTAGGGTTAGGGTTAGGGTTAGGGTTAGGGTTAGGGTTAGGGTTAGGGTTAGGGTTAGGGTTAGGGTTAGGGTTAGGGTTAGGGTTAGGGTTAGGGTTAGGGTTAGGGGGTTAGGGTTAGGGTTAGGGTTAGGGTTAGGGTTAGGGTTAGGGTTAGGGTTAGGGTTAGGGTTAGGGTTAGGGTTAGGGTTAGGGTTAGGGTTAGGGTTAGGGTTAGGGTTAGGGTTAGGGTTAGGGTTAGGGTTAGGGTTAGGGTTAGGGTTAGGGTTAGGGTTAGGGTTAGGGTTAGGGTTAGGGTTAGGGTTAGGGTTAGGGTTAGGGTTAGGGTTAGGGTTAGGGTTAGGGTTAGGGTTAGGGTTAGGGTTAGGGTTAGGGTTAGGGTTAGGGTTAGGGTTAGGGTTAGGGTTAGGGTTAGGGTTAGGGTTAGGGTTAGGGTTAGGGTTAGGGGTGGGGTTAGGGTTAGGGTTAGGGTTAGGGTTAGGGTTAGGGTTAGGGTTAGGGTTAGGGTTGGGGTTAGGGTTAGGGTTAGGGTTAGGGTTAGGGTTAGGGTTAGGGTTAGGGTTAGGGTTAGGGTTAGGGTTAGGGTTAGGGTTAGGGTTAGGGTTAGGGTTAGGGTTAGGGTTAGGGTTAGGGTTAGGGTTAGGGTTAGGGTTAGGGTTAGGGTTAGGGTTAGGGTTAGGGTTAGGGTTAGGGTTAGGGTTAGGGTTAGGGTTAGGGTTAGGGTTAGGGTTAGGGTTAGGGTTAGGGTTAGGGTTAGGGTTAGGGTTAGGGTTAGGGTTAGGGTTAGGGTTAGGGTTAGGGTTAGGGTTAGGGTTAGGGTTAGGGTAGTTAGGGTTAGGGTAGGGTAGGGTTA
>CM030936.1:4616206-4638706 GCA_018136815.1 Isochrysis galbana
CAGGGGGTGTCTGCGATGGAGAGAGGGGGGCGCGAGGCCCCCATTGGCCTCCAACTTATAAAAGTAGTTGGCTGAGGCTCGTTAAATGCTCGGGCAGGGGCAGGGACAGGGGCAGGCTCGCTTGCCCCAAGGGCCTCTCACTCTCAACGGGACGGACGACGGCAAAAGCTCGCTCCCTCGTTGCAATCCGCGAGGGAAAGGACGCGATTTGCGCTTCGAGCCAGGCTCGTAGGCTCGTTTCCTCTTTGGGAACGAGACGAGCCGCGCAGGCACACCGGCGGCTAGCTAGCGCGGCGCTCTGTTCCTCCGTCCAGGGAGCCCGGAACGGGCTCATTGAGAGAGCGGGGGAGGCCAAAGACGGGCGTTGGAAATGGACGAGAGAAGGGCACGGAACGCGAATCGGAGGGGACAGAGAGCGCGAGGGGCGATGCACAGCGTGCTCTAGCCACCTCACTCTCGACGAGGTCCTTGCGCTCCGTTGTGCTTCCTCGGCTCACTCCTGGCTCGCAGATGCCACGCCAGTGGTTAGTGGGCTCGATGCTCTGCATTCGCCGTAGCCCCTTCCGAACAGGGCGCCTTCTGCCTTCTGGCGCTCTCTCATTCGCGCGGCGTTGGCGCCGTCTTGAGAGTGGGAGGGCACGCCGATTGCGCTACGCGCTACAACTCGTGCGCCACCTTACGATGGCACGTTCGTTCCCCAATTACCAACTACCTTTTTAGTCAGTTGCCATGGAGCGCGCCGGCGCGGGCCGCCAGTAGATGGGGGCACTGTTCCAAAAAACAACCAAACTTGAGGTTGCAGCCTCTTCTCTGGACTTTTAAAGACTTTTTCCGAGACGCAACAAGTACACAAACGTTGGTCTAACCACAACACGTGCGTTCCTTTAACAAAGCATACATCACGTCACATGTAATCACAATAAAAACAGCCGATGGCGAGCGCGGTGTGCATAGGGAGTATGCAGCTGACGGCTGATGACAAATGAAGGCGCCAACACGCGCCTGAGATGAGTTTAGAGACAAGTCAAGTTTGCCCCGCCACCCCAAAAGAGTTGGGTCAAGCATCATCGTATGTGGGCTACCGTCCTGCCGGTCTCCATTCCCAGAAGACTCCGAAAACATATCGATCAATGCTTGACTTGCCATGGTTGCAAACGTACCGCCGATGATTGTACTGTCGGTCATGCCACGCGCAGGGATGTCACACAGGATGAGGCTCGCCAGTGGCTGTGGTCTAGTTGGAGGTGAAGGAGGGCGCGACGGCGATCATCTCCGCTTCGAGCTCGTCGTATGCCTCCTTGAGTTCGCCGCTCTGCGCCACGTTAATGAGGACGATGGAAGTTGGCCGCTTGGTGAGGCTCGCCTGTCCCAGCTCCTCCTTGGACGGCACGTAGATGTAGGGCACCGACTTCTCCTCGCAAAGAATGGGAACGTGGGCAATGACGTCGAGCGGCGAGATGTTGCCCGCGATGATGCACAGCCCCTTTCCCTCCTTCTTGATGGCCTTGACGACCTCCTTCACTCCCCTGCGTATGCCCCCCTTGGTGCCACTCGCCTTTTTTACTGCCTTGAGGGCCTTCTTGGCGAGCTTCTTACCTGCGAGCGGCGTAGCGATAGGAGAGAGCAGCAGCTGCTTCCGCCGGCCCTCCTCCTCGTCGTCCTCCTCCTCCTTCCGCGGCGTCTTGTCCTTCTTGGGCGTCTTGCCCATCGCTGAGAGTGAAGCGGGAGGCCCCTTTCCCCCGCCCTCTTGCCCTTCTTCTCCCCCTGCGACGACGCCACCCGATGGGGAGAGAGAGAGAGGGGGAGGGGAGGGGGAGGCGTGCCCCCCCCAAACGGTATCATCGGCGGAAGAGAGAGGGGAGGGGGAGGGGGAGGCGTGCCCCCCCAAACGGTATCATCGGCGGAAGAGAGAGGGGAGGGGGAGGGGGAGGCGTGCCCCCCCAAACGGTATCATCGGCGGAAGAGAGAGGGGAGGGGGAGGGGGAGGCGTGCCCCCCCAAACGGTATCATCGGCGGAAGAGAGAGGGGAGGGGGAGGGGGAGGCGTGCCCCCCCAAACGGTATCATCGGCGGAAGAGAGAGGGGAGGGGGAGGGGGAGGCGTGCCCCCCCCCAAACGGTATCATCGGCGGAAGAGAGGGGGGAGGGGGAGGGGGAGGCGTGCCCCCCCCAACGGTATCATCGGCGGAAGAGAGGGGGAGGGGGGAGGGGGAGGCGTGCCCCCCCAACGGTATCATCGGCGGAAGAGAGAGGGGAGGGGGAGGGGGAGGCGTGCCCCCCCAAACGGTATCATCGGCGGAAGAGAGGGGGGAGGGGGAGGGGGAGGCGTGCCCCCCCCCAAACGGTATCATCGGCGGAAGAGAGAGGGGAGGGGGAGGGGGAGGCGTGCCCCCCCCCAAACGGTATCATCGGCGGAAGAGAGGGGGGAGGGGGAGGGGGAGGCGTGCCCCCCCAAACGGTATCATCGGCGGAAGAGAGGGGGAGGGGGGAGGGGGAGGCGTGCCCCCCCAAACGGTATCATCGGCGGAAGAGAGGGGGGAGGGGGAGGGGGAGGCGTGCCCCCCCCAAACGGTATCATCGGCGGAAGAGAGAGGGGAGGGGAGGGGGAGGCGTGCCCCCCCAAACGGTATCATCGGCGGAAGAGAGAGGGGAGGGGGAGGGGGAGGCGTGCCCCCCCAAACGGTATCATCGGCGGAAGAGAGGGGGGAGGGGGAGGAGGAGGCGTGCCCCCCCCAACGGTATCATCGGCGGAAGAGAGGGGGAGGGGGGAGGGGGAGGCGTGCCCCCCCCCAACGGTATCATCGGCGGAAGAGAGAGGGGAGGGGGAGGGGGAGGCGTGCCCCCCCCAAACGGTATCATCGTGGGAAGAGAGAGGGGAGGGGGAGGGGGAGGCGTGCCCCCCCCCAAACGGTATCATCGGCGGAAGAGAGAGGGGAGGGGGAGGGGGAGGCGTGCCCCCCCCCCCAAACGGTATCATCGGCGGAAGAGAGAGGGGAGGGGGAGGGGGAGGCGTGCCCCCCCCAAACGGTATCATCGGCGGAAGAGAGAGGGGAGGGGGAGGGGGAGGCGTGCCCTCCCCCAAACGGTATCATCGGCGGAAGAGAGAGGGGAGGGGGAGGGGGAGGCGTGCCCCCCCCCAAACGGTATCATCGGCGGAAGAGAGAGGGGAGGGGGAGGGGGAGGCGTGCCCCCCCCAAACGGTATCATCGGCGGAAGAGAGAGGGGAGGGGGAGGGGGAGGCGTGCCCCCCCCCCAAACGGAATCATCGGCGGAAGAGAGAGGGGAGGGGGGGGGGGAGGCGTGCCCCCCCCAAACGGTATCATCGGCGGAAGAGAGAGGGGAGGGGGAGGGGGAGGCGTGCCCCCCCCAAACGGTATCATCGGCGGAAGAGAGAGGGGAGGGGGAGGGGGAGGCGTGCCCCCCCCAAACGGTATCATCGGCGGAAGAGAGAGGGGAGGGGGAGGGGGAGGCGTGCCCCCCCAAACGGTATCATCGGCGGAAGAGAGAGGGGAGGGGGAGGGGGGAGCCGTGCCCCCCCCAAACGGTATCATCGGCGGAAGAGAGAGGGGAGGGGGAGGGGGAGGCGTGCCCCCCCCAAACGGTATCATCGGCGGAAGAGAGAGGGGAGGGGGAGGGGGAGGCGTGCCCCCCCCAAACGGTATCATCGGCGGAAGAGAGAGGGGAGGGGGAGGGGGAGGCGTGCCCCCCCCAAACGGTATCATCGGCGGAAGAGAGAGGGGAGGGGGAGGGGGAGGCGTGCCCCCCCCAAACGGTATCATCGGCGGAAGAGAGAGGGAGGGGGAGGGGGAGGCGTGCCCCCCCCAAACGGTATCATCGGCGGAAGAGAGAGAGAGAGGGGGAGGGGGAGGCGTGCCCCCCCCAAACGGTATCATCGGCGGAAGAGAGAGGGGAGGGGGAGGGGGAGGCGTGCCCCCCCGAACGGTATCATCGGCGGAAGAGAGAGGGGAGGGGGAGGGGGAGGCGTGCCCCCCCAACGGTATCATCGGCGGAAGAGAGGGGAAGGGGGAGGGGGAGGCGTGCCCCCCCCAACGGTATCATCGGCGGAAGAGAGGGGGAGGGGGAGGGGGAGCCGTGCCCCCCCCCAACGGTTTCATCGGCGGAAGAGAGGGGAAGGGGGAGGGGGAGCCGTGCCCCCCCAACGGTATCATCGGCGGAAGAGAGGGGGAGGGGGAGGGGGAGCCGTGCCCCCCCAACGGTATCATCGGCGGAAGAGAGGGGGAGGGGGAGGGGGAGCCGTGCCCCCCAATGGTATCATCGGCGGAGAGAGGGGGAGGGGGAGGGGAGCCGTGCCCCCCCAACGGTATCATCGGCGGAAGAGAGGGGGAGGGGGAGGGGGAGCCGTCCCCCCCCCCCCAACGGTATCATCGGCGGAAGAGAGGGGGAGGGGAGCCGTGCCCCCCAATGGTTTCATCGGCGGAGAGAGGGGGAGGGGGAGGGGGAGCCGTGCCCCCCCCCAACGGTATCATCGGTGGAAGAGAGGGGGAGGGGGAAGGGGAGCCGTCCCCCCCCAACGGTATCGTCATCGGCGGAAGAGAGGGGGAGGGGGAGGGGGAGCCGTGCCCCCGGCGAGGACGCGTGCGGCTCGGCTGGCTGCACGTGAGGAGCGACGCGGCAGCCGCGAGCAAGGATCGGAGAAGCGCCGGCGCTCCGCACGCTCCTAGTGCCCCAGCGCGTTCGCTTTCGTGGTGGTGTGCGGCGGCTCCGGCGCAGCGGGAACGTAGAACGTAGCTAGCTAGCATGGCGGCGGTAGTAAGTCGGTTGTAGGTGGTTGTGTCGGCCTGGGCTTGCTGTAGTTGATTGAAGTCTTGCAGCTGGTGCTTTCTAGTACCCAGATTAGCGAATGGACGGTGTTTCCCACTTCTTGACATTGTCGATGCCATTGTGCACTTTGCGCCCGTTCCGAGATCATAAAATGTGGTTTATGATCTCCGGCTGAGGCTCGTTGAAAGCCGTTCTAAGAGCCATATTCTCGAGATACCACTGGCTAGTCAAGGCAAAAGTAGGGTTGTTCCAACGACTTAAGGCTCAGAGAGAGAGACTTGGACTGCACGCCCCGAACAATAAACACTTGCGTAGAATGATCACTCCTCGCCTATATACAGGCTGGATAAGGATAAAGATTTTAACTTGGAAATCTCAAACGCTTTGGAGCGAGTAGCAACGGAACTAGGCATCAGAAATATAACATGAATCCTCTGAACAAAGAAAAAGGGTTCTACTGAGGACCGGCCCCCAAGGGGGCGGGAAGAGCACCCACACAAGGATATACCACTTACTCTTACCCACCCCTCTATCTCACGCCCGCCTGGTCGAAGTCGAAGCAGCGCGCGCGGCCTCCCCTCCCCCCATCGGCCAAGAAAGGAAGAGGGGGGAGGGGAAAGGGGGAGTGGCGAGAAAGGGAGGGTAGTTATGAGTAGCACTAGCAACCTGCCTCACACCGTGCATGTAGCGGCTAGTTTTTTAAGATTTTTTTACATAACACATAACCACCTTTTACTTATATTATAATTATAGTTTAAGGAGAGAACATTTCTATTTGGCAATAACAACAGTCAACAATCGCGCCGAGGTGCTTGCTCGCTGCTCATTTCGTAGCAAATTATCAACAAACAACCAGCCTAGGAGTGCCTTCCCTCACATTGAGATTGTTTTGACACCGTCCTGCAAATAGGCTATTCACGTCTACCATGCACACCTGTGAAGTCGATCGCTCCGCTAGTCAAGCTGCCAAACCAAAGAGCAAGAACTCGAGATGCACGTCTAACCTCTTGTAGCCAAATCGTGGGTGAGCCGAGAAAATTATCCCTTGAGGCAGTAGGCCGACTGCCCCGACCGCAAGCCGCGGCGTTAGTCAGACACCTTCCGGCGTCTCAAAACCAGAAGTGCTTGATGCCGGTGGTCTTCCGCGCGCAGATCAGCGTTGATCAAAACCACCGCGCTACTGTCCAATGAAGAACTCTGCGCCGCGCCCTTCTCCGACAGAGGCCTTGAGGCTGCGCCTCACTTTCAGCCGCCATCTTCATGACGACGCCAGACGGCACGCTTTGCTGGCTCGCATCGCCTCCGTGGCAGCTACGTTTGGAAGCATGCGACGATGCAAAGCGATGACGCGTGGCGGACGAACCCTTGTGGGTCAGCTGGCGCGAACGAACGTTCAACCTACAGGCGCCGTCGTCCCCGTATGAACCCCGATGGGAGTGTCGAGGGGCCGGCGACAGCGCCTGCTTAACATCAGTATCATCCCCCTAGGGTGGCCGCCTTGGGGCGTTTGCCCGGCGGATAAGGCTTGTAATCCTCAAAGTCATCATCATGAGTGTAGCTGAGGCACACGAGATCGGGTTCCTCGACATTCGCCTTACTGCCGGCGCCCTTAGCGGGCGGGCGCGCCTTGTACTTGGCAAGGAAAGACTTGGTCAGCCGGTGGGCTGATGACTTATTCCACAAGATGAGGTTGTACCGCTCACCCGTCTCAATGTCATCGGCGCCATGCCGCTGCCGGCCTAGGTGCATGATGGCATGCCCGCGCCGGTGCCGGTGCACGAGCCGCAGCTTGCGCTCACCGCCGCCACTATCACCGCCGCCACGGAGCCCGCAGAGCGTGAGCCCACCGCCGGTAAATTCCTTGCCGAGGCACACGTTAAGCGTGACGTCGCACGCATCGGTGTGCATGTCTAGCCCTAGGTCCTGCCCTGGCCGGTACTGTACCACGAACGCGTGGTGGTGATCGAGCCGTACGCCCTCGGCAGCGAAGAGCGCCGCGCCGATCGGCGCCACCACCAGCTCTTGCAATGAGTCCATCAGCCGCTCAAGGCCAATGGCGCCATTGAGCACGAGCCCGTAGTTGTTCATCGAGTTTGGTCGCTGCGCGGGCATGCCCGACTCTTCGTAGTGTTGCAACTCCTCGACGAGCATGTCACAAAACTCGTGCGTAAACAGCTCAAAGGTGAAGACGCCGGGCGACATCTCGGTCACCAGAGAACGCGTCACGGCCGCGCTTGCCCCCACGTCGCCCTTACGCCAGGCCTCGACAGCGCGCGCCATGGCCGGTGCGAGCCAATCGACGCGAAAATCCGCCTCAGGTTCAAAAAGGCATCGGTGCAGCGCAAGTCTCGTTTGATAGCGCAGCTCCTGACGCCGTTGCCGCGCATGTCGCAAGGCGAGCCTACGCCAAAGCGCCGCGTCGTATGGATCCGCTGCGCCGTCCAGGTCGCTGCCGCCGATCGCCGCGTCGGCGCCAGCTTCGGCCTTGTCCACTGCCATATCGTTGTCCGAGTCAGGCGCTTCGTCCGCCACGTCAACGTGGGCTTCCGGGTGCCACGGCGGCCGGCTGGCCGGCTGAGCGGCCGCTTGCAGCGCTGCAGTGGCGGGGCCAAAGCTGTTTGGCTCGGCGCATACCGGCCCACAGAAGGCCTCCATGAGCAGGCGTAGCAGCGCGGCAACGGTGAAGCGCGCGCCGCTCGCTACGCCATCACAAAAGCGGCCGTGCGCCGGTGTTGCGCGAATGAGGCGCGGGTGGTCGGCGGGCGCATAAACGAGGCGGCCATCGTCGAGCTCGACCTGGTACGGTGCGCTTCGTCCACCGCTCCAGTCGGACTCCGAGTAATGGTGCGCAACGACAGTCCCGTCGCGCCACACGCCCAGATTGCATTGCACGCGATCGCCGATCGCAAAGCGCAGCCCATCGGGGCCACGTGGCGCGCCAGCCTCGGCCACTGCCGTGCCCTCGTCGGCTGCGCCCTCCGCGGCCTCAGCAGAGTGAAATATGCGAGCACTCAGCGCGTCGTAGAAAGTCTCGTCAAACTGCCCCTCAAACGGGTCACGCAGCTCCACCTCAGCGTGATAAAGGATGGAGAGCGCTTGCAACCGCGGAGCGCGCCATGGGTAGCCAGCGGGGAAGCGGAGCGCGAAGCGGTAAAAGCGGCCCCCATACGGAGAGCCGTCTGGTGGCTGCAGCTCGAAGGACCATTCGTAGAGCAGCTTGGAGGCGGGTGGTCCGCGGCCGTGCTGCGTCCGTGGCTCAAGATTGAGAAGCTCGAGTGAACGAGCACGGATCCAGCCGCCAAGGTAGCGCATGGTGTGAGCATAGCGCGGGGAGGCCACCTGCCTCTTGCCCGGGAAGAGCTGCGCCAGCTCGGAAGTGATGGCGCGGCGCGTGCTCAACTCATCGGACAAGAGGCAACTGTCCTCCGTCTGCTCTCGACCGTGCTGTCCAGTCAACTCGCCCTTATCCTCCGTCTCGCCTCCCCCCCCCTCTTCTTCCCCTTCCTCTCCTTCTTCCTCCCCCATCTCCTCTTCCCTCTCAAGTACGCCCCCTCCCCCTCCTTTCCCCTCTCCGCCTTCCCACCCCCCTCCTCCTCCTTCGCCCTCTCTTCCCCTCCCCCCTCTCCCCCTTCTCTCCCCCCTCCCGTTCCTTCCCCCTCTCCCACCTCTCTCTCCTCCCTCCTCCCTTGCCCCGCTCCCCTTCCCCCCTTCCCCCCCGCCTCCGCCGCACTCTCTGCCTCTCCCTCCCTCTCTCTCTTCCTCTCGTTCGCGTCCACTGCCTCACCGCCCCACGCGCCCTTCCCCCCGGCCACACGCGCCCCACCGCCGGACGCCATCACCGCCGCCCCCGCTTCCCTTCCCTCCCCCCTCTCTCTCTCTCTCTCTCTCTTTCTCTCTTCTCTCTCTCTCTCTCTCTCTCTCTCTCTTCCTTCTCTCTCTCTGTTCTTCTTCTTCTTATATCTCTATGTTTCCCAGTCTCCGCCCTCTCTCCCTCTCTCTTCTCTCTCTCTCTATCTCTCTCTCTCTCTTCTTCTTCTTCTTCTTCTTCTTCTTCTTCCGATCTCTGCCTATCTTTCCCAGTCTCTGCCCTTGCTCTCTCTCTCTCTCTCTCTCTCTCTCCCTCCCTCCCTCACTCTCTCCTCTCTCAGAGGTGGAGTTTTATACTTCAGACGCCACCTCGAGGGGGTTCTTCATCTTGAATTTTTATTAAAAGCCGTCGAACAACTATCGTTAAAACGAGACGGCCCCCTCCCCTTCTCCCCTCCCCTCCTGCCTATGTACATGGTAAACAGGGCTTTAGACCCAACGCAACTTGATCAACACCAAAGCGCCGGCAGCGCGCTCGGTGCCGGCTCAACGTTGGGCACTCGCGCGTGTATCACGGCACCGGGACGGTAGCGTTGAAGCCGGGGGCGTGGCCGAGTGGCCGATTTCGGCGTGGTGCACGCGGCCGGCTGCGGCGATTGGCGTAGCTCCAAGGGTGTCATTTGTGAAATATGGTGCTTGGTGTGCCACCCAGTGCAACTGGATCAACACCAAAACGCCGGCAGCCCGCCCAGTTTTGGTGCAAAGTTGGGGCTTCTCGTCTCAACAATTGTAGCGTTTCGTGAACGGCTGTTAGTAGTGATACGTGATACTCATGTATCATGTACATTATATATATCGATGTCAATCGTCAATCGCAATCCGTGTCGATGATCATAAAATGTGTAGAGAAGCACATTTCGTGGAGGGTATGAGCTGGTAGAGCTTATGGCTCCGTCACTAGTTGTGCATGCCTTGCATGAAGGGCATCAGTAAAAATAAACCGGAGGGGGCCCCGCGAATACTTTTTAGCGCTTGGTCTTCCGAGGCTTAAAATTGGTCATTTTTCGAAAATTTTGCCGGAGGACCCCCCATTCTCTTTCTGATCTCTCCTACCAGAACCTATAGAAAGCTTATTGAGGCCTCCATTTGCCCATTACCGATTTCGCCCTCCGCAGCCCCCTCGTGAGTGACCGGGCTACCAGTAGCCAGTAGCCAACGGGGGCGGCCTGACTGAGGACGGGGGACAAGCCGCGCCGACGGGAGTGAGAGAGATACCGCGAGGGGGGCCGCCGTCTGTGGTGCGATGGCCGCCGCCTCCGTCTCTGTCTCCTCCGCCTCCTCGGGCCGTCGCGGCGCTCGCTGGGCGGCAGTGCGCGAGAGGTGCCCACCGCCGTCGCCGCCGTGCGCGCTTCACCTCCTTGTGCTCTTGACAGCGCTGCCGAGCGTCCACGGACTCCGCCAGACGCCAGCGTTCGCTCTCTCTCTCCGAAGCTCTCTCTCTCTCTCTCTCTCTTCCTCATCTACTCCCTCTCCCTCTCTCGCGCTCCATCCTTCGCTCCGCCCGTTCTCGATGGGCCGCATGGCTCTCTCGTGCCTCCCGAAGCGCTCGCCACGCCATGTCCCCGCTGCGATGGCGATGCGGTGGGCCTCAGCTCTCTCGGAGCCGCAGCCCGAGTGGAGTGACGCTCTTGCGCAGGCGGTCGAGCGGCTAGACTGGGTAGAGGAGGAGAGCCCGCCCGCCCTCGCCTTCCTCTTCGTTTCTCAAGCCTTCGCGTCCTCGCTCAAGGAGCTGATGGCCGCGGCGACCCGCGAGCTCTCGCCCAATGCACTCGTCGGCGTCGTGGGTGCAGGCGTACTTGCTGACGGCCGGGAGCTTGACAGCGGCGAGGGCGCTCTCGGCGTGCTCGCAGGATCGCTACCCGTGGGGACGGCGGTCCGGCCATTCGTGATGGGAGGCGAAAGTCTACCCGTTTGGAGCCAGCTTTTCGGCGAGGCAGAGGCCGGCCGCCCCGGCTTTCTACTGTTCGCCGACCCCTTCTCGCCCATTCTCCAGGCAATTGAGTGCCTCGATCTTGCATGGCCGTCGTCGGTGGTCGCGGGCGGACTCTCATGTCCCACCAATCAAGCTTCGCCCTCGCTTGCGCTCTACACGAAGGGTGCGGCGCCGCGGGTGCTGCCCATCGGCTCAGTCGTTGGCCTGGGTATCCGTGGGCCCCACTTTGAGCTTCACTCCGCCGTCGCACAAGGCGCCATTGGTGTCGGCCGCTCCTTCGTCGTCACGGCAGGCGAGGACGAGACAGTGGCCGAGCTTGACGGTGTGCCCGCGCTCGCCCGGCTGCAAGAGGTGGTAGATGAGGTCAAGAGTGACGAACGCATTGTGCGGCTCATCCAACGCGGGCTAATGGTCGGTGTGCGGGACGCTGCAAATGAAGATGCCTACAATGTCGCCACTGACGACGATGACTTCCTTATCCGACAAGTGCTCGGTGCGACGAAAAACGGCGGCCTAGTCATCGGCGACCGTGTGCGCGCTGGGACCACTCGGTTGCGCTTTCACGTACGAGACGAGGAGGCGGCGAGCGACGACCTGCGCCTGCTCCTGAGCCGCTACAATCTCAACCGACAGTTTGCAGGCCGCTTTGCTGCTAAGCCGGGCGAAAGGGCGCCGTTGCCGTCCGGCGCGCTCCTGTTCGCTTGCAATGGCCGTGGGACTAACATGTTCTCCCCGAGCGAGCGCCCGGCGCACGACTCGACTATGGTGCGCAAGATGCTGGGGGGCGCCGTCCCCCTCGGCGGCTTTTTCTGCAATGGCGAGATTGGGCCTGTCGGTGTGGCGGGCATCTCAGATGCCAAGAGCCGCGCCCAGTTGCACGGCTTCACTGCTGTTGTCGCCATGATGTGGGATACAAGTCAGCGCACCGAGGCCGATGCCAGTGCGGACACATCCATCGAGAGCGAGGTGGACGAGTCCTGATATGCTTGATCCGCGGTTCCGGCAGTCTATGAAACACGCGCCAAGTGCGAAAATTTGCAACGAAGCACCCCCCGCCGGTCACTTGTTCAGCTTGCAACAGTGTATGGCTCATGCGGCGTGTGCATGTGTCTGAGCCCTGGCCCAGTTCAGCCGGGATTCGTTGCCGAAGCGTGAAGATTTTGTGTCACACCATGCTATTCTCTATATATGACCGACGCCGTGCCGCCGAAGCGTGAAGCGCCCTCGCAAAGGGGCCACGACGACCGAGATCCGCGCGAGCCACGACCCGCGCCACCATCCAGCAACCACACACCATGGCCACCAGCACAACCTCCTCCGGCCAACAAGGCAGAGCCCCACATGGGGCCACAAAGCCGCCAAGACTCCTGCCATAGGGAAAGCCAACTGGCTAGGCCCCTACAAATCTGCCGTGCTGACCTCGACCTCATGCTCCGGCACGAGGCACAAAGCTAGTTAGCAAGTCAACTCAACCTCTTTCTCGAAAGCTCTCTCAGCACTCTCGCGAGTCAATTTTTTTGTACAAAAGAGTTATATCTCCCGAGCATGTATCATCTGGTGGAGCTCCTCGTGAGAAGGCCTCATTCGGCATGTTTGCCATGTACCGTGCCTTCTGTCCCGTTCCTAGCGCTCTTCAAGAATCTCAAGGAGAGTGCATGATCTACGCCTTCGCACCGAACTATCGTTAAAAAGATAGGGTCGTAGAGCGCGCGGCGGCCCCCCCTCGTCTCTCCCCGCCCGCCCCGCCGCGCCGGCCAATCAGGACATGGGAGGCGCATCGACGCCCGCGCAAACCTAAGCTGGGGCGCCGCCCCCGCCCAGGTACCCGCGAGCCAAGTCGTGAGGCACGCCCAGAAAGCGAGCACGACACGATGCCAGCATGCCACCAACACCACACATCAAGCAATCGATTCACAACACAACACCACAAACCAATGGAGCCTCAAGGCCTATCCTCCCATAGCGGAAAGCCTCCGGGCTGGGCCCTACAACGCCGAGGCACTGGCTTCATGCACAAGCATGGGGTGTAGACCCGGCCGGTCGACAAGACCACACACAAAAACAACAGAGATGCTCAACAAGCAACAAGACGCTAGCAGCTCAATCTAGAGGTAGCCCGGTCACTCACTCTGTTTAACCGCTATTTCCACCTCCACCTCCCCTGCGTGTCCAAGCGATTCCCCAGGGTCCCCCCGCAGCGTCCCTTAGCGTCCCCCAGCGTCGACACGGTTTCTGCCCTTAGGCCGATATGCCGACAAGGTGCATGCGGGCGGTGGGGGCGATTGGCGTAGCCGCTAGGGAGGGGAGCGGGAGCGGAGGCACGCTCCATGGCAACTGACTTTAAAATTAGTTGACCAAGTATAAACTTCATTGCGGCAGCGGCACTGCAGTTCAGTTGTTTTATTGTTGTCGTAGCCCTGAATCTTTTAATTCACATGTATTTTCCGTCTTGGTCCTTTCAGTCCGTTCTAGCTTGCACTCGCGAGTGGGAACTAGGCGAGGGCTTGGCGTAGTAAGAAACGGAATCAGACAACAATGACACATTGACCAAACGAAGGACATTACGTCCCAGATTCACCGAATGAGCAATTAAATCCGATAGGTTGCTCGGGCCATGCTAGTCTGCGGCACGACTTCCCGTACCGTTCGCGCACGTGCGATCAAAGACCACGAGAGTGTACAAAATATGCGAGCGGCAACGACAATACCGAGGCGTACCCGAAGCGCGTGATGATTGCCGTTGCTCATCGTGATTGTCGTTGCTTATCAAAGGAGTAGGAGGCCCGATGCTGCGGCCTTAGTGCACCGCATTGTCTGTAGCTCATGCGAGCAATCTGACGCACTTTGGTATGGCGTCAAGACCTGAACGTTGGTTGCCATCGGAGATGCTGGTGCCTTTGCGGCGTAATTGGTGTGGATGGAAGACTTCTCGGCACGGAGCCGATTATGCATGGCACGACACGATGCCAATGTGCCAAGTAGCACGAGGCCCACGGATAGCACGCTGGCCATGACGGTGTGCAGCCCGCCGTGTGGAAGTAAACCCGCTGACTTGTCCGTAGAGCGCAGCCAGCTGGTTCCATTTGAGTCTGGCGCTTTCCATCGAGGGAACAATTTGGGCAGTTGTGGCCATCGTCCTATATTATCCGCATAGTCCAATGCAAGATCGATCGCATACAACTTGCCTGTCCTCACCCAACCCAGCGAGCTGGAATTGCCATCTGCGACAAGGAGAGTGCCATAAGTAGTACAAAGCAAAGGCTGCATCTTGAGGTGAAGATGAGGAGCGAGCACGAGGGCTACGGAGCAAGACGCGAGTGGGTGGCGGCGTGCAGCAAAAGTTTGGGTGCTCACTGCTACAGAGGCCCACCTCCGATACACCTCCGAAAGTGCGGCGATTGTTGATCAAAAGGCACGGCAAAGAGGGCGCCGCTCGTACACTCACCGACAATTCCTTGCAGCCATCCCGTGGGATTAAGAGGCGGGAGAGGAGGTGTAGGTGGGGGGGGGGAAGGGGAAACGTCGCTATGGCACATGTTGCACGTCAGATTGTGCACGCTACACCTGTGCGAAGGGGAAGGGCGTAAAGGCACAGGTAAGCCGAGCTCACACTCATCGGAACTCAACCTGAAACGCGACGCGCTTCTCCTTGAGGCTCAGTTGTACCCTCTCCAAGTCAGTTGAGGAGAGTCCCTGGAAGGCCGGGCTGCGTGCAATGCATTCCCCGCCGCACGGACGAAGTACAAGAGCAGGATCGTCTGCCTTGAAAGAGAGACTCACCCGTCGATCCTTTCTGTGATGTAGAGCTGCGGCCAGCCCTCATAAACGTCTCTGTACTTGTCTTTGAACTTGAACGTGGGTGTACACGGCTCGTCTGGTCCATGATCGAAGACGCAGTCAAGGCACGGCCAGCCAGAGCCTACGGTCGCGCGCGAGATGGCGGGGTCACCCTTTGCGCGACAGCCGTCGCGGGCGCCAGCACGTGACCGAGACCAAGCGCGTCCGCAGGCGCGGCGCTCACCCTCGCCGTAGAGCGTGCGCTCCAGGTCCTGCGTCGAGCCCTGGAACAAATCCCGGTCACATGCACACGCGAGGGCCAGACCCAGCATTGGCGGCGGAAGTGGCCGGACGACAGCGCAGAGGTCGTGCCGGCGGCACGCGCCATCCTGCGCCGAAGTGACGCAGACGCCGGCCCACATGTCGGGCGGGTTTCCCACGCCGCACCAGTTTGAGCCTGTCACAGCATACTCGATGGAGCGCAGCCACCCGGGAGCATACCCGCGCTCTGCAGGAACCATCGGCTTCGCTCGCTCTCTCGAGCTGCGAGATCAGGCTGCAAGGACGAAGCTGAGACCCCGGGGGACGAGCGCGAGCGTCTCCACTCGTCGTGTGACTTGCTCCCCTCCAGCCCGCTTGCAGCGGCAAGAACAGGGGCGCCCTCACCCAAGCCGCGCAGCCCCGGCCCTTACGCGAGAGGTGCCGCACCAAATGCCCGTGCTATTCGTGCCCCGTGCTCGGAAGGCAGGTCCCCGCCTCCGTCGCGTTGGCTCGAGCTGAGAGGCGCGGCGGCGGCGGCGGCGGCGGCGCGGGGGGAGAGAGAGAGGGAGAGAGGGAGAGAGGGAGAGCGAAGAGAGAGAAGAGAGAGAGAGGGAAGAGAGAGAGAGAGAGAGGGAGAGAGAGAAGAGAGGGAGAAGAGAGAGAAGAGGGAGAAGAGAGAGAGAAGAGGGAGAAGAGAGAGAAGAGAGAGTAGAGAGAGAGAAGAGGGAGAAGAGAGAGAGAAGAGGGAGAAGAGAGAGAGAAGAGGGAGAAGAGAGAGAAGGAGGGAGGGAGGGGAAGCGGCGTTCCCTCCTTCCGCCTCCCCGATCGTCCTACTACTACTACTACTCTCCGTTCGAGATCGGTCCCAATCTCGTCGAGTCTCCCCTTCTGAATCGTCCCATCTCCCGCGGCCATCCACCGAGCGTGTCCGAGCCTCACTCGGCCTGAGCCAACGATCAGACCTCCCCGTTCGGGTTGGAAGCTCCGGGACATGGCGGCCCTTCTCTAAGGAAGACCCGCCCACGAGATCGCGCGAGCTCAGGGAGGCCGAGTCCGGAAACGGCCCCCCCTCCCTCCCCTCTGTGTCCCGTGCCCGCCCCCCCCCCCCGCCGCCCCCCCCCCCGCGGCCCTCTCTCCTCTCTCCTCGCCGCGCAAACTCTAACCTAACCACCCCCCTCAATCTTTCCACACATCACCCCCTCCCACCTTCCTTCTCCCCATCCTCTTCCTCCTCCCCCCCCCCGCCCCCCCCGCCCTCCCCCCCCCCCCGCCCCTTCCCCACTCGCCGCCGCCGTCGACGCCATCACAGAGCCCCCCCACCCCCCACCCCCCGCCCACCCCGCGACAGCGCACCGCCCAATGAAGCACAAGGCGGGGGCGCACACGGCGGAGTCCTCGGTGCCGCTCGGACTCACAACGGGCGAGGCCGCCGTGCGGCTGCAGGGCTGCCTCTCGCGGCTGCTGCTGCGATGCGCGCACGAGCGCTCCGTGCAACAGCGCGAGTCCACGCGCTGGGTGCCAGACCCCTCTGTCGCGCAGAGCGCCACGCCCGCTGGCTCGAGCTCGCCACCGCGCAGGGAGGCCACAGAGCGCTTCCAGCGCACCTCAAATCCCAAGCGAGCCAGGAGCGAAGAGACGGTGCGCCCGACGATCACAATGGCGGAAGAGAATGGCGTACCACCCGTACTGCCCACCAGAAACATCGCGATAGTCGAGCCACAACCGCTCCACGCGCTGCCGCCTCAGGAGCACAGTTTTCCCCTCAAGCATGAGCCCATGCCGCACAACA
Organism: Isochrysis galbana; assembly: GCA_018136815.1. Classification (NCBI taxonomy): domain Eukaryota; phylum Haptophyta; order Isochrysidales; family Isochrysidaceae; genus Isochrysis; species Isochrysis galbana. The sequence continues at coordinate 4,632,614 of CM030936.1, forward strand.
GCCTCCGATCCGTGATCGAGCGGATGAGCCCAGTTGGCACGAAGCTCAACAACAACTCGGCGCACCTTGCCGTTGTCTACCACATCTTTCGTCGCCAGATGCGGCAGTCCTGCGTGGAGGATGTCACCCAGGCAAGCAGGATTGCCATCGCAAACAACTCAGACAACCAGCAGGGATTGTTCGATGGCATCACTGGCGAATACCGTGGCGCCGCGATAGACGCCGCTTACTCTGCCGATGACCATATGCACGACATGCTGCCCAGCTACCCGCCTCAGCACCAGCCGCAGCACGTGCAAGGCTACCGGCTGCCCTCGCAAGAGCCGGGACAACCCCCCCCGCAGCCGCTCGGTTCGATGGAAGCCCGGGCGCGCACCTTCGGCGCAGCTGCGCGCACGCCGGATGGCGGGCAGACTGCCTCCCACCAGTGCATGCACCCATGTGCACGCGAAGCTGGTGTGCCTCACTCCATGTCCGCCCCGCCGGCCGCCGCGATAGTCGACATGGGGCTGCGGCCGCCGCCGCCGCAGCATCTTTCCGACTACTATGTGCCGACGATGCTGCCGCAGCCTGTCCATTATGGGCATTCGCGCACGGCTGCGGCGGCGCACCTTCGCCCTGACTTGCAATACGAATCCCGCCAGCTACAAGACCCAATCAAGGAGCTACCGCGTCCACAGCCGCCACTCCACATGATGGCGTCGCCGCGCCACAGCTATGGGCTCCCACAGCAGCACCCACACGCATGCCACCCATCGGGGACGCCGCCGCCCTTCTCGCTTGCGGGAACACATCCACGGTCAGTGCAGGCCTCTCCCATGCTGCAGTTGCGGCAAGATCAACCCCCCGCATGTGCGCAGCCGCCGCATGCCGTAAGGCCTGTCGTGTCGGCACCACGGTGCGTGCCCATCGCTTCGCACATGCCGGCCGTGCAGCAAACGCACGCGCTGTCGACGTCAAACGTGAATCGTGTGGCTCCTCCTACCCTTCACGTTGGGTACCGGTACCTTCCGGAAACGGCAATGCGACATCTGGGCGCGTCTGCATCGCAGTTGCTCAACCCGCCTGGCGCCACGCGCCCTCCACCGCATGGGCCCAGCTGGACGGCCAATTATTTTTGAGCCGATAGTAAGGCGCGGCGCACTCCACTCGCCCGGGCTCGCGAGGGCCTGTGGCAAACTGCACTGTCGTCTCCATGCTCGGCGCTGCGCGAGGTTGCCTTCTGCTATTCTGCCAATGCCCGTTGGGCACATTGGGGACGGTGCGTTCCGTACATTCGACGCCGTGTGCCGAACCTCACGATGAGCATCCGCTCTGTGAGCACTCGTCATTAAGGCTGTAGCAATATGGGCTCCCGTGACGTGCCCTGTGTCCCTCCCACATTGGCATAGCTCGGCAATGGTCTATACCTCTCGTGCGCGGCACGCTGCCTCGGCGTGTGAGGCGGTCTTCACCGAGCAGCCATTCCCTTACTCTTTGTTTGTTCGGCTTCGGTCTCATCTCACGAATGATCGCTTTTGAGCTTAAGTCCGAGTCATGCCAAGGGTCGTCATTGCGTGCAGGCGAGCACATGGCATTTTCGTTATGCGGTGGCCCAACAGCAATTTGTTCACTCTTTCCGTTGGGCAAGCGGTGTTGCAATCCGTCGGGACTGTGGCATCTGCGTGCAAGATGTGCTCGATGAAATGTATGTGGTACCTAGAACCACTTTGAGTCGTCAGCGGCATGCTTTATGCCTGCTTGGTGCTTTCTTTTGTTGGCATTTACCGTGCTTTGCTGAGTTCATTTGTCTTTCATTTAACTATAGTGTAGTGAATGTTGCATTTTGCCTGTGCGTGTGCGTGTCCTATCACTACCCATTATGGATCGTGCGTGCGCGCTCGCCAAGCAACGATGTAAGAGACTGTTTTCGATATTGGCCCTTCACGCATCGTGCGTGCGCGCCCGACATACTGCATACTGCGACGTTTAGTTCTCTTTTTGTAATATTGCCTTGGGCAATGGAAAAAAAATTCTTCTTAAACATCTCCGCTACATACGCGGCGTGAGGCAGTGTGCTTGTGTACCTCCCTACTACCCACCTTTACCCCTTACAACCCCCTCCCCCTTCCCCAGTTCCCTCTTTAGCGGAGAAGCTGGTTCCGGGGAGGCCGCGCGCACCGCTTCGGCCAGGAGTTGGAGAGAAGGGGGCGAGAGGCTGTGGCTCCTCCTTTGCTTTAACGTCGGCTTGCATTTCCCTTCCTTAGGTCCTCTATCTCATTAGATCTTTTTATGATACCCGCTGAAGTTCATATTAAAGAGGTTTAGCTACCCAAAACTATTGTTATAGTTTTAGCGATGGAGCGCGCGCCGACCGCTCCCACCTCCCAGCCCCCCGCCGCCACGACGCCCCACAGGGGCCGCCCCAAGCCGCCGGAGCCGAAGCGCTCGCAGGCCGCCCCACTGACAGACAGCGACGTCGACATGATCCTCCCACCTTCGCCTCCCCACCAACCACAGAAGCAGGGGACAGGAAGGGCCCTGTTCCCTGCAAACCAGCAGAGCCAGCCTCTGGCTCTGCCGCCTCCCTCCACTGGACTGCCAACCCAACAAGGACTCCCCATGGTGGGTGGCAGCCATGATGCCACCCCCATGGCGGTAACTCCTACCACCAGTGCACCCCTCGGGGGCGGGCACTTCACACAACAGACAATCCTGGGGGCCTTTACGGCAACCAACCCTCCCTTCTTTGATCATCAACCAAAAATCGTACGCTGAGGCGGCCGGCCCCAAGGGGAAGCACCCACAGGAAGCACAGAAGGCTCCACCTCGATCCACCCAACAGCCTCAGCCGCCCTCGCGCAAGAGAGCGGGGAGAGGCAGGGGTGGCCAGGGGCTGAGCCCCAGCCTCCACTGCCCCCTGAGCTGCCCTTGCTGGCGCTCTGGGCGCCCCTGAAGGACCTCTGAGAGCCGGCCGTGGCGCGCCGCATGGCGACGCGCCGCAGGGACAAAGGTGGAAGAGAGTGGGGCGAGGGAGAGGGGGGGATTTGCACCCCCCCCCCCGATGGAGTGTGGTGAGAAACGAGCCCCGTTTGCGTTAGCAAACGGGCGAAGGGGGGCGACTGGCGACAGGAGCGGCAAGAGGGAGATGGGAAGGGAGCGGCTCAAGACGTCTCGGATACCCTTGTGGCAGGTATACTCGAGGCGCAGTTGCTTATTTCTCGAGGACTGCTCGCGGCGTGAGCTGGTAAGTACGGGCCGTTCTCCTTTTTACTTTTTTGACGAGAGGTTCCTCCCCCCCCCCCGGTCCCGGTGCTTTTTCCCGGAGAGTCGCCGACGTAGGTCGGTCCGCCTCAATGGGTTTTCCCTCATTTTAACTTGTGGGGAGTTGGAATGGGAGCCGGGGGCCTGCAAGGGGGGAGATGTGGAGGGGTGCATAGGTGTATGTATTTGTGACAACAGCACGCGCAAGGTGTACGGGCAGGTGCGCTGGGGGCTGTCGTGTTATTACCGGGCTAGTGAGAGTAGTGGTACTAATGCTCAGTTAGATTATTATTATTATTATTGCCCTTGATGTATTCAATTGGGAGACCATCCAAGGCCTGAGCGAGCACATCCGCAAGAAAATCCACGCCATCTTCATGGCACGCTGGACCTACTTTCACACCCCCGTCATGACTGCCGCCTACCGCCTCGCGCCGGAGTTTTGTCGCCGCACGATCACCGACTCCGAGGACAAGGAGATCAAGGCCGTCTTCAAGAAGATGGCGACCGAGGAGCACTCTCACCCGGAGATCATAGCGGACTACTCGGCGTACGAGGTTGCGCTCGAGACGGCGACGTTCGACCTCAACAACTCCGTCGCATTCTCGATGGCGCGCAGCGCATGCCCCCGTACCAATGGGCGAACACATACCTCCGGGCGTGGCCCCATCTGAGCGGTACATTGCCACCCGCCTTTTGTCCCTTTCTTGCTCTGCCTCAGGCTGTGAGCATGTATGGTCTATTGAAGGCTGGATCCATTCGAAAAAACGGAACCGGCTCGGCCAGCACACCGTCGACCGTCTCGTGCTGAAGCCACACCAACCTTCTTATATCTCTTATCGAGCATCGCTTCGAGTCTGACAGAGACGGCGCATACCGTGATGGAATGGGAGGATGATATGGAGATTGAAGATCCCTCCTACTCTGAGGAAGAAGAGGAAGAGCATGAGGATGAGTGAGAGTGAGGGAGTTTCTGGTTTCTGGTTTCTTTAGTTTGTTTGGGGGTCTCTAGAGTGGGGTATATCGTATGGCGTCTTGGCCTGGGCGTGCTGGCGCGCTTGTTGTCTTGTTGTCTCCTGTTTGTGGGCTCTGCTCGTACATGTATATACGGTATTGGTACTGTTATTATAATAATATAATAGTAGTATAACTAGTATTATAATCTATACCACAGGTACTGTGCGCTGTGCGGTACCTGCGCAGGTGCTTATACAGGTTTTTGGCCCTTGAGAACCTTTGGTACTTGTACTTGTATCTTGTGGAACAACTTAGGATTGCCTGGGGGGGAAGAGGGGCACACCCACGAAGCGGGCACGAGCACGAGAGCGGCAGCCTCTATAGTAGCAGCCTCTACAGTAGCAGCCTCTATCTCTATGGTTAGAAAGCCCTTTTGCTGGACCGCCCTAACTACTCGAGCTGTTTCTGTTTCACTTTCGCAAACAACGCGAGCCTTCGCTGAGTGAGCCTACCACGAGTTCTACTGCTACTACTACTCTCTCTTTACTCTACTTTACCCCCCTCTCTCCCTCTCTCTCCCTGCCCTCTACTCTACTGCGATGGCGCCCAAGAAGAAAGGGGAGAGCAGCACTGAGGCTGGAAAGCCCAAGCCGGTGGCTCCCTCGGCGGAGGCGATGGCCGCTCTGGAGCTTCAGTTGTCGGAGGCCGAGCGAAAGCTCCTAGAGAAGACCCTCCAGCAGGAGGCAGGCCTTGCTGCTGTGAGTACCGCAGAATCTCTTCTCTCACAATCTCTCATCGACCACGCAGACAGGGAGGCCTATCTCAAGAGCGAGCTCCGTGCGCTGGAAGTGAAGCTGAATGCCGCCGAGGCCTCTCATGCGGCTGCGGCCGAGCGTGCCACAAAACGGGTCGGAAAATTGGAGTACGACCTGTCGCAGGTGAAGCAGATTGTCGATGAGGCGAAAGCGGCGCAGCGTGAGGCAGACGCTCGACAGAGCCAGCTGAACCAGGCGTTGGCTGATGTGGATGAGCTGCGCGCCAGCCTGACCGCGAGCCAAGAGCGAGTGAGTCAACTTCAGGAGGCTCTGCACGATGCCCAGCATGACACCAAGGCGGCGCAGGCGCAGCTTCAGATTGTTGCACTTCCCTCACGAAGTGGCGACAGTACAGGGGCACGGGTGGTTCCGCTCATTCTGATCGATTCTATCCGCGCGCACATGGAAAAGCCGGCCCTCGTGGAGCAGGCGTGCACTGCCATTGCGAGCACACTGGCGGGCGATGCCTTTACACCACCCTTCCGGGACAACTGTGTCGCTCTGGTTGAGGCGGGCGGGATTGCAACGATCGCAGCGGCAATGCGTGAGCACGCCGCGTCAGCGCCCTTGCAGGCCGCCGCCTGCGCCCTGCTGTGGAAGCTCGCGCTCACCGAGCCGAGCTGCAGAGAGCCTATCTTGGCTGAGGCCGGAGTGGAGCTGGTGATGAAGGCGATGTCGGCACATCTTACGCACGCCCGACTCCAATACAACGCGTGCGGCGCCTTGCGACAGCTACTAGTGAGCAATGTGCAGGCGCACTCGGCAGGCTCATCTATCTCCCCCATGCGCAAAGCTGAGTTGCCACCACTTGTCCAAGACGGTTCCCGACGAAAGCTGTCGGCGGGGGGTGCACTCGCCTTGCACCAAGGCGGCGGCGCCACTGTTGGCAGCAAGGGCTCTCGACCGGCGCCTCTCAAGGGCGTGCGCTCGAACCGCTCCTTGCCCAACCTTGCACCAATCGTCACGTCGCCATCTGGACGCCTGCCTACGACCATTCCCTCTCCACCACCCCGCATGGACGAGACTGTGGCCGCTGCTGCGCCCACGGATATTCTCGAACAAGCTTTGGGTTTGACGT
>CM030936.1:4643706-4738706 GCA_018136815.1 Isochrysis galbana
CTTCGAATCGTCGCTACTGAAGGGCAGGCGCAAGTGTCCCCGCGTGCTCAACGACGCCACTCTCGCCCAGCCCGCCACGGATCGCCACAATCGCTACCGGCAGAACATGCTCGCGATGGAGAAGCGCATCCTGACGAACACGTTCAAGACGCGCTTCTTCACAGTGATGAGTCCTCGGGTGGCGTCTGTGTTGAGCGGCCGACTTTGTGCTTTGTACCCCGACGACCTAAACTATTGTTATAGTAGTTTGAACTATGGGCCTACCTTCCGTCCCGTTCGGTCCCTCCTGTTCCATCCGTAACCTCCAATCCGTCATAGCGTAGGCAGAAAGCTAGTGATGAGCCGTGTGGCATAAGGGGGGAAGGGTGCTCGCGCTTGCCGCGGCAGGGAGTCCTGTCTTGGGTGAGCGCTAGTCTCGTCCCTTTGCCGCGCCGCGACCAATAAAAATTTGTTAAAAATTAATAAGGACCAGGCAATAATGGGAGCTATTAATTTCTTTAGTTCCTCCACCTCATATTCACCACGCTTATAGTGTATGTATACATGTATACCAACATCCCCTTCCTTATTGGTATGTAAGAAAAAAGCTATTCACGCTCGATGGACCGCCAAGTGGGAAGAGTGTCCGAGTTAGGGGCCAAGTTAGGGGTCAGTAGAAATTATATACCGAAATATACGGGAGGGATGTGACAAAAAAAGGGAACCTCGAGTTGCACCTTCTCTGGTCCTCTTGCTCGACGGAACGCGAGCCCTCATGTCAACGTCCTGGTCGGGCGGGGCAGAGGCCTGCGAGCGCTTCGGCTCCGGCGGCTGGGGGCGGCCGAGCTGGGGCGTCGTAACTACGGTGGGCTGGGAAACGGGAGCCGTTGGTGCGTGCTCCATCGCTAAAACTATAACAATAGTTTTTGATGCGCTTTCGACGCTACTATAGCTATAGCTGTAGCTGTAGCTATAGCAGCCATACGATGGACGATGGCCACACTACTAGTGTACACTACCACGATTAGGTGGGGTGCGCGCGCGCCGTGTGCCTACCGCAATGCTCTGCCAGCTGCTAAGTAAAAGGGAAGAATACACGCATAAATACAACGCACAGCAAGTGATCTCGCATAATACGTTTGCACTCAAGCATCGAACAATGGTCACGATAGCTTCATGGTGTCGATGGTGGTGCTCGGCAGCGCCCAGCCGTCAACGTCGATTGTCCGTCGCCCCCGCCCTGTCACGGCAGCGTGCAACCGTCTTACGAGCAGCTGAGGCGGTGGCATCACAGCACTGGCCAAATAGCCAGCCACGGCGGCAAGGAGCAACATGCCGCCACTACTGCTGCTTGCGAGTGGGGGCTCACCGGTGCCCCCCGCTCGCGACTCCCCTTCCTTGGCGCCCCACCCGTCCTTGCCGCTACGGCAATTGGCAAGCTCGTTCTGGCACTCAGCCTCGAGCGCCTTGTACACCTCGGCCAGCTTGGAGTGCTTGCCTTCAATGACGCTCTCGAGCTCCTCCTTGAGGCGTAGCTTTTGACGGAGCGAACCGAGCTGCTTCTCGAGCGCCTGCCGCTCGGGATGCGGCTCGCGACGACTCAGTGCCTCGCGGCACTCCTTGGCGACCCGCGTCGCCTCCTCGAGCCGGCGGAGGATGGGCGCCTCGGCGCGCGCGAGCCGTTCCTTGCACGCCGAATCAGAGGCGGCTGCCTGCCGCGCCAGCTCGGCCGAGCCGGCAGCGTCTGCTCTCTCGAGCCGCGAGCGCAAGTCGCGGATTGCATCACGCGAGCGCTGCAGCTCGCCAAGGCAGCGCTCGTCACCCGAGTGCAGCGACGCTGCACCAGCCTCGCATCGCTCGAGCTTCCGGTCACACGAGTCACGAGCCTCGCGGCAGCTCTTAAGCTGCGTGATGGCGGGGGATGGGCAGGGAGGGTCGTGGGCATGAGGGGCATATGAAGGGCACAGAGATGCAGGGCTAAAGAGCATGGGGGTTGATTCAGGCATGCGATACAGCATCTCACGAGGCAAGACGTGGTCAGCCCATCGTCGAGTCACCGCGGCTCGATCTTTGCCCGGTGAGCGAATCGCATCCGGCCACAGTTAAGGTGTCCCAAACACAGGGAAGCCTTGCTTCCGTGCCAGCACAGCCTTGCGCAATGCTGTACCGCGAGGCTTGAATATTGGTCTTCACACCTGTTGAGCAGCCTTGATGAGCGTCTCCCGCATCTGATGCGCCAGGTTCGAGTTGTTGCCGCCAGCATGCCCCCCAGCGTGCGAAAGCGAGTGGAGTGCTACTTGCAGCTCCTCATGAGGCCTCGCATCTGCTTGTGGAAGGTCCCGGGGCCATGCCGCGCTGTCGCCGGCTGGCAAGAGGGGCTCGGCGACGAGCGCAGCCGACTCGTCCGATATTTTTTCTCCCCCGCCTATCGCGCCTGCCCCTGCTCTCTCTGCGGCCATGCCCCTCTCCGTCTTGTCCTCACCCCCTCTACTATCAGTGCCCCCGGCCGCCAAGGAATGCTCGCCGCTCGGCTCGCGGCTGCCGCCGGCCTGCTGAGCATGTAATCGCTGCACGCGTTGCTGCGCCTCCTCACGCCGTCGGCGGATCATCTCTTGCTGCCGCTCGCGCTGCACCAGCTGCGCCACCGAAAGAGCCGGCGAAATAGAAGGAGGGGAGAAGGCTGGGGAGAAGCTAGGAAGAGTGGAAGCAGAGGGATCAGAGGGAGAGTGAGAAGTCAACGACGGAGAGGAGAGAGAGGACGCGGAAGGCGGAGAGGAGAGAGATAAGGGTGCGAGTGTGGAAGGAGAGGAGACTGAGGCAGCGGGAGAGGACGAGGGCGGGCGCGAGAGAAAGGAGACCGAGGGAGATGCGATGGGGTGCTCCGCTGGGGCCACGGAGTCTGTCTTTACGAGGAGGAGAGAGGAGGAGAGGAGGAGACAGCGCAGCCGGTGGAGGAGAGGAGGAGGAGGTGGGCGCATTTCCCGAACGGGAAGGAGGAGAGAAGTGGGGGAGGCCTGGTGGTGGGTGGGTGGAAGGAGGCTGGAGGGGAAGGGGAAGGGGAAGGGAGAGGGGGGCGGGGCGCGGGGGAGAAGGGGAGAGGTAGAGAGAGGAGAGAGAGAGTAAAAACCTAAAGAAGAAAAAAAAATTGAATACCGACAACCCGAAATAGCAAAGGTCTATGGTAGTAAAAAAAAATCTTCCCAGCCATCTCTGGCATGTTCTGAACACGTAAACAGTTGGGGAATGACAGAGGTCAGGTCTTGGGTGAGCCACTTGTGAAGAGCTCTTCTAGTAGTAGTAGCTTGTAGGTCTAACAGTGCGTGTATCGTGTGTGGGGTCGGTGTGTTGTGTACGTGTACGCCCAGAGGCGCCGCCGTTCCCTACAGTGCTAGTGCCTAATAGTTTCTTGAGTCTTGAGTCTGATTCTATAAGAAAATTGGTGTAAATGTGAATGGCCCGATGACCCCCCTTTCTCCCTACGTGGGAAGCCTATGAATGCAATACGACTTTACGCCTGGGTGTGTTTGATGTTTGATGGGAATGGGAAAAATGAATAATGAATAATTGTGTGGTATGTGGTATGGTACCGACCGAAGCTATAGCTATAGCCCGGTCACTCACTAGGGGGTGCGGAGGGCACCATCTGTGATGGGCAAACGAAGGCCTAAATAAGCTCCCTATAGGTTCCGGTACGGGAGATCAGCAAAAAAACTGGGGGTCTTCCGGCAAAATTTTCGAAAAAAAAATACCCGATTTCAGGCCTCTGACGGCCGTGCGGAAATATATTTCAGGCCCCCCTCCGTTATTATTGTACCGATGGCCTTCATGCGCGCCTCTCGCAGCGAAACACCAAACCATGGGCATCGGCAGCTGACCCGGACCAAAGATCCTGGATCCTGGTTCTATACGCACAGCAATATATTTTCACTATGTTTTTATGGACTTGAACGTGTAACTAACGTGTATGTACGAATAAGTATCGCAAAAACTAAAGACGCTAACCGCTAAAAACACCAAGGGCTCGAGAACCCAACTTCGACCCGCGACCGGGGGCGCCACGAGGCCGTTCGAGTCACCGCTCACCAAATGGATGCCGCTACCAGCACCAAAGTGCGGTATGCCGGCCTCACTCACAGCCACGCCAATCGCGCCCGCCGCCCCCGCGCACTGCGTCGAAATCGGCCGCTTGCCGCTTGCGGCCCCCGGTGATGATGTCGTCACGCCCCAAGACGCGCCATGAGTGCCCAACTTCGACCTGCGACCGGGGGTATGGAAAATAGTTGTTGAAAAGCGTCGTGAGTGACCGGCCTAGAAGCTAGTGTGCTGCGCTGGTGCAAGCAAGTGTAGTCGTGATGTCTTGTGCATTTGCCCAAAGCTTCGCACGCAAGCCCTTTAAGATGAAAGGCCCTCCGCTTGAGCACGTACTACTTATTACACGCACCTCGTAGCACGAATTGAAGGCCGCCCCGTTTCTCTACCTCAACCTCTCGTCATGTCATCATGTAGCCATTTCCTCTTGCATGGCGTCAAGAGAGCCCGTTGCGGGCGGGCCGGCAACGGGCTCCTCTCCCATTGGGGCGAGCCCTGCCTTGCGCAATAAGCTAAGCTCGGCGTCGCACTCAAACGCCTCCTTGATGTGCTTTGGCTCGATTCTACCAGCATGCGATTCGCGCGCGAAATTACCCGCTGCGTGGAGCAGCTTAGCCGTCACCGTCTCAAGCACGGCGGCCATCATCGCTGGCACGTCGTTCTCCATGTTGAGGCTAGGCGAGAAGTGTTGGATGTGCCGTCGAAGCCGTTCTGCTTGGAAGCCGGTCATCGACTCCGCAGAACGGCCGCCGGTTGGCGGCAGCACTCCGTCAGGAGCCCCAGCCAACTCAGCGAGGGCTTCAGCAGCGAGCACGCCAGCACTGGCGGCGTCCTTGGCAAGGCCTTCGACGTGCTGCTTGGTGCCGGGGCCCTCGCATCGGGTGCTCTTCGTCGCCGGCCGCAAACCACCCCCATTTACATGATCGGTGGCGGCGGTATCGCCCGCGCGAACCCCCAACAGCTGGCGTCCATCGGCTGCAGGAGCAGCACAGGTCGTCGCGGCGTCGCCGTTGCTAGCATCTCCTATGTGAGCCGCGTTGCTATTGCACATCACGCTTTGTAACGCCTCGCCGTGTATGTCGTCGCCCGCACTGCGGACATCGCTTTCGCCGCTCCTCTCAGCTCCGCGCTCTACGGCGGGGCCGGTCTTTCCGTTGCTTGAGTCCAGCGCAAGCAGGGCCACCGCGCACACGCGACGCGGTGCCGGCAGCGCCGCCAGCTCGGCGAGTTCGAGGTCCTGCCTGAGTGCGTCCCAGATGTGGCTGGGCTCGATCCTTCCAGTCGCACCTCGGCGCGCCGCGCCAGCTGCAGAGCGCAACAACCGCGCAGCAACCGTCTCGAGCACCGCCCCCATCATCGCCGCTGCGTCGGCGTCCATCCGGCCCTCAGGAGCAAAGTTACAAATGTGCCGTCGTAGTCGGTCAATGTCGAAGCCTGGGCCGGTGAGTTGCGTTTCGGCGCTGGCAACGCAACGGCTGCCCTCGGCGCCCGTGCTCCATGCCATGCGCACGGCCTCACCCATGGCGCTCAGCGCTAGCGCGTGGCTGCCTACCAACTGAAAGTCCAGCAGCTCCGTGAAGCGCTGTGCGCACGACGGAGACGCGACATATGACACCGATTTGGTCGATGTTAATGGCCAGAAACGACGAAGGCATCGGCCGTCTGAAGCATCCCACAAGAGCACCTGGCCACGAGCGCTTGCAGTGAGGAGCCACTCGCGCCCGACGCTCACCGCGCGCAGCGGGCAGCCGATCGAGACATCTGCCACCGCTCCCGCCTCGCAGTCTGCCTGCAGCACGCGCAGCAGCCGGCCGCTGCCCATGAGCCAGAGCCGTGCGACGCCGTCCTTGCTGCCGGCGAGCAACCAATTGCCCGCAAAGTCGAGACAGCTAATTGCGGCGCCCCCCACAGAACAGCCGCCTGCCCGCATGAGACAAATGGCACCTCCAGTACGCAGCGCGCTGCCATCTACTTCGGCGCCCATTGTGGGCTCATCGCTGCCGTGCGCTGCCTCCGCCCCAGGCGACGCCTGCAGAGAGGCAGGAAGCAACAGCGTGTTTCTGGAGTTTGGCACGGGGCTTCTTGTCCGCGGCGGGGCATCATTCACGGCAACTGGCGTTGATGGCGCGCACATCGGCGTCTTGAGCGAGTGCGCGCTCACGCACCCATCGGCCGAGCCGCAAAAGAGCAGCGAGCCGTGCAGCTGCAGCGCGCCCACGGCTGCGCACGGGCCGGGCTTCTGTGTTTGAACCTCGCAAACAAGCCGGCCTGACTCGACGTCCCACAGCTGCACAACGCCGGAGCCGAGCCGCGCGCACGCGACGTGCCGTGGACCGACTGCGAGCGCCGTGAGCTGGCCGGGCACGCGGACAGAGCGACGGCTACGGCCGCTGAGCGTCGCCGACCGAAGGCGAGTCGAACGCGCGCCACGCACAAGGGCGCTGCCCGCGCGTGGCGCGATGACGAAGACGCCGCGTTTCGGGTCTTCTTCGTCGTGGTGCACGCCAAGCAGGACCTCTCCTGGTGCCGCCTGCGCGGCGGCCGACGAGTCTCTCAACGAGAGAGGCGCCGCCTCACCCTCTGGCCGTACAAGTACGCAACTTGACTCGCCGTCAGGGAAGAGCACGCAGCCCGAGGCGATGGCGAGCGCGCGCGCAGAGGCGTCGTGCGGGCACACTACCCGCCCCGTGCATTGCATTCCTTCAACAAGCGAGCCTGTGCTAGGTAGAGCGCGGGATCCTAGATCTACCTCAGCCGCTCCGCTCGCGAGCGCGCCAGTGGCGGTGCCTCGAAGCTCGTCAGCACGGCGCTCCTCAGCGGGTGTGCCATCGCTGCACCCGTGGAGGCCTAGGTGAGTGCCACAGATTGCCGAGGGAGCGTGGAGAGCGCCCTTTAGGGATGGTTGCGGCATGCCCGTTGAAGAACTGGCGCAGGCTACGGTGGAGAAATCGGCTGACGCGTAATCCTTTCCATTCGACATCTCGCGAGTGGAGGATGATGGCAAGGTCTCGACGTGGAGCCCCTGCTGCTGGTGAGAGTCAGCCGAAGAGGGGTCCGTTGACCCGGTGGCTACTCGCTCCAGGCTCCCGTTGCCCGCAGGCTGCTTGTAGGACATTGCAGGGGAGACAACAGTCCTGCTAGACGCTCCGGGAAGACGCGGGTCGCAAGCAGGCGGCTGAGAAAGAATCGCGTTCCGCTCCTGGGATGATTGCAGTGCGGCAGAGCCATCAGGAGCACCTGTGGCGTACGGGAGGTGCATGGAGAGAGCGTCTCCAAGCCCACCATCCACGTGTATCGCAGCAGAACCTTTCAGAGGTCGCGTAGCGTGTTCGAGAGGCCTAGAGTGAGAATAGCCGATCTTTCCTACTTCGGGGCATCCGCCACGGCCTCGTGGAACCCCCGTAGAGCCCGAGGGAGGCGTGGAGACAGCGGGAAGGCTCGCAGGGCCGAAGTGCGGCCTTGTGGACCGCCAGGCCAGCAGGCCTGCGTCTGCGTCGAGGAGTGTTCGGAGGCGGGTACAGACGGCGGCGAGCCGACCAAGCGAGCGAGTGCAGCCCAGGTGGCCCAGCACCAGCGCCAGCTCGGCGTCACGGAGGGAGAGAAGAGGAGAGGAGCAGAGAGAGTTTCCCGCCATCACGCCGGCCAAGGGGAGCAGATAGATACCGGGGGGGGGGGGAGAGTTAGGTGTTGGGAGGAGGGGGCGCCCACCCCACCGAGAGCCTAAGGGGTCTGCTGCTGCTTACTGCCTCAGAGCCTCAGGGGCCTGCCGCTGCTTACTGCCTCAGAGCCTCAGGGGCCTGCCGCTGCTTACTGCCTCAGAGCCTCAGGGGCCTGCTGCTGCTTACTGCCTCAGAGCCTCAGGGGCCTGCTGCTGCTTACTGCCTCAGAGCCTCAGGGGCCTGCCGCTGCTTACTGCCTCAGAGCCTCAGGGGCCTGCTGCGGCTTACTGCCTCAGAGCCTCAGGGGTCTGCTGCTGCTTACTGCCTCAGAGCCTCAGGGGCCAGCCGCTGCCTCAGAGCCTCAGGGGCCTGCTGCTGCTTGCTGGCGCCTCAGAGCCTCATGGGCCTGCTGCTGCTTACTGGCGCCTCAGAGCCTCAGGGGCCTGCTGCTGCTTACTGCCTCAGAGCCTCAGGGGCCTGCTGCTGCTTACTGCCTCAGAGCCTCAGGGGCCTGCTGCTGCTTACTGCCTCAGAGCCAGAGCCTCAGGGGCCTGCTGCTGCTTACTGCATCAGAGCCTCAGGGGCCTGCTGCTGCTTACTGCCTCAGAGCCTCAGGGGCCTGCTGCTGCTTACTGCCTCAGAGCCTCAGGGGCCTGCTGCTGCTTACTGGCGCCTCAGAGCCTCAGGGGCCTGCTGCTGCTTACTGCCTCAGAGCCTCAGGGGCCTGCTGCTGCTTACTGCCTCAGAGCCTCAGGGACCTGCTGCTGCTTACTGTTGTTGTTGGGCTGGCTGCTTCAGAGCTTGTTGGGCTGGCTCCTTCAGTTTGAGTCCATGCGTGGCTTCTGCATACGACTTGGGCGCATGGGTTGTTGGTTGGTTGGAGGGAGCAAAGGCTCCAAGGATTGATTGTTGTGTCAAGTGCCCGCCCCCGAGGGGTGCACTGCTGGTAGGAGTTACCACCATGGGGGTGGCAGCAATGCTGCCACCCACCATGGGGAGTCCTTGATTGGGTGGCGAGACGGTGGAGCTGGGCGGCTGAGCCAGTTGCTGGCTCTGTTGCTCTGCAGGGAACAGGGCACGGCCTGTTCCCTGCTTCTGGGACTGGTGGGGAAGCGAGGGTGGCGGAGCCATGTCGACGTCGGTGTCTGGTGGGGCAGAGGCCTGCGAGCGCTTCGGCTCCGGCGGCTTGGGGCGGCCCCGTTGGGGCGTCGTGGCGGCGGGGGGCTGGGAGAGGGGAGCGGTCGGCGCGCGCTCCATTGCTAAAACTATAACAATAGTTTGACGCGCTGAATCTATAAACTATAGCAAGAGTTTTTGCATCTAAACTTACGAACTACGAAAGCACTGCACGCTAGGAGTGGCATGGGCCAAAGAGACCGGGTCATACATTGCGCGGGTCGGGCTGAGGTGGTCGATCAAATTGGGACAATCCGGCTGGAGGCTTGTAGCGCAACCGTCTTGACCGTACGGCATGGGGAACTTACAGCGACAGCAAATCGCCAAACGGGTCATTCGGCGCCGCACTCACTGAAAGGGATGCAGTCGGATTTCCCGCTGGCACGCTAAGCGGCGCCGTAGACTGTTGCGGAGACAGGCATGCCGGGTTGCCGTCCGCAGACCCGAAGCTCCCGGTCGCGGCCACGGGCGGGGGTGGCCATGTTGCTGCCGTAGAAAAGTCGACGGGGAAGGATACAGGGATACTCGCCGACATCGCAGAACTGAACGCGTTGCTCGTTGGTGCAAGCGACGTGGCGCTTGGAGCAGCTGCCACCCCTAAGGTAACACTGGTGCTCGGGCTATCACCAGTGCTCGGGTGTCTAAAGGTCGTGGGGAAGGAGGGCGTGGATTGCGTGTGATGCTGCCGCAGCAGCTGCTGCTGCTGCATCTGCGGCTGCTCCAAATGATCGTACGTATGGTGCTGCTGAGGCGGCGGCAGCGGCGGCGACGAAGACGATGACGAACACATCGACGGGCGGGCATCATCCGCGCTCAGCGTCAACGCCTCGCCAAAGCTGACAGGGAAAGAGGGTGGCGGTGGCGGTGGCGGCGGTGTGGCACTGACCGGCCTGGCCCCGCCCGCAGCACCGAAGGAGCAGCCGGACAGTAGCCCGGCGAGGTCCACGCCAGCGGCCAGATCCGCTGAGCCGCGTTCCCCCTCTGTGCTAGGTGCAGCTGAAAGGGGCGGCGGTAGAACCTCGGGGGAGGTGGGCTGCGAATCGGAGCCTAGATCCTCAAAGTCGATCAGCGACGCCTCAACCACACTTGTCGAGCCGCCGTAGCTCGGCGGCGGCGCGGTGCAGATGCCTGAGGTGGCCCCGTCCGCTGGCCGCACGTTCCCTCCGTCGGACGGTACGCCAACCGCAGGCGCCATTGCGGCCGTCCGACCGACAGCGCCATCAGCTACGGCCGGGGGCGTCCAGCGCAATAGTGCGGCGACCGGCTTATGATCCGACGTCAGCACATCCATGCATGAGACATACGCGAGTGGCGCACACTCTGCGGAGCCTGCCCGCAACTGCCGCCACAGCACACGGTCGCAATAGGAGGGCACGCGTTGCTTCTCCGAGGAATCGAAGTTGGATGTGCCGGCATCGTACTTGTAGGTGGGCGGGAAGCTGATGTGAGCCTCCGAGAAGCCGACGAAGGCGCCGCCGGCGCGCTGCTGCAATGAGAGCTGGTCGGCTGTCAAGAGTTGCGCCCAGCGGCCAGCTGCGACTGCGGCGCGGACCGCGTCGTTCGGGGCTTCGATGCGGTAGTTGAGGTCTCCAAAGAAAATGCAGAGGTCATGCGCGAGCGGCGGGGGAAAGGGTCCGCCACGCATGCGCTCCGTGTAGGCCTTGGCGAGCCCACCAAGGATCTCGCCGTAGGTGTCATTGCGTTCGTCGGCATGCGAGGCGCCGGCAGGAAGGTGCGCGTTGATGAGGCAGAGCGAAGAACCGTTGACGCTCAGGCGCACCGCTGTGCCGCCCTTGTTGCCCGCGCGCGTCTCCCCGTAGCCGAACCCGCATTTGACGACGTCGGCGCGCACGTGGGTGAGCCCGCCGACAATGGACTGGGAAACGTACACCAGCAACAGCACGCCGACGCACTGCTCCGCGCAGACCGGCGCGTAGCCGACGGCGTGCACGCGGGCGAGGGCCGCCTCCACGCGCATGCAACACTCGCGTCGGCGAGAGCCATCGTCGGTTAGCATGTTGCGCGCGCTCAAGTCGACAAACTCCTGCGGGGAAGACGACGCGGGTGTGCAGTGGGCGCGCGGCGACTGCGGGAGCGCGGAACGACGCTCAGTGCATGCGGCGCAGCCGAAGTCCGTGCGGACTGCGGCCGTGATGGTGGCGTAGGGCGCGCGCCTGGAATCCGATGGCGTAGACGTGCGGCGGCTCGTCGGTGTCACCGACGCTGCGAAACCACCTCTCGAGGTCCTCCTCGCTCACCGCCTTCCCATTGGAGTTCCATGTGCCGACCCACAGCTTGAACTCGCCGCCGCTCCTAGCGCTTTTGGAGACACTGCAGGCGGCAGCGCTGGCGCCGCTGGTGAGGAGGCTCTCGATAGCGGCCTGTCGGCCGTCCTCGAGGAAGGTCTCCTGCCGTGGCGCAGCGCGTGGGGAGGATCGGTGTGTGCAGGTGGGCGGTGGGCGAGGCGAGCCGGCGCGTTCCAGAAGGGGTCGGATCGCGCACCTGTACGTAACGATTCACAGCGATCCTCCCCTTCTCCACAAAGCCGCGCGAGCGCTCGACGAGGGACCGCTTCCCAGCCTCAGGTATCGCCTTGCCTAGGTTGGCCGTGCCTGCGTGACCCGGTCAGGCGGCTGGTGAGCGCGGCCGCGCTCGAGCCGTCCACGCGAGGGATCGGGGGGCGCGCACGCGGCGGTTCACCTGCATACTGGATGGAGATGGCGTCGCCGACCTCGCCCCACATGCGCTGCAGCGCGGCGAGTAGCGAGGGCTCCGATGCACGCGAGAGGTGCTCACCGGCCACGTTGCCAACAGCGAGGGCGGCGAGCTCGCGGAGCTGCACCGCCGCCGCGCGGAGCGCAAGCGCACTCATTAACAGGTTGGTACGGTTGAGGCAGTCGAGGCAGTTGATTCGCATCACGCCGACCTGCCGGCGCGCGACCGCGAGCCCGCCCGCGGTGCCGCCGATGTCGCCACCTGTGCCCCGGATGGTGAGGTGGCTAATGGCGGCGAGGTCGGCGTCGAGCCGGCCGATTGCGGCGCGCATCCCCTCGGCGCGACCCGCCTTGCATAGCGCCTTGATATCGATCGCCACGTACGTTGCGCGGGCGGGCGGCTCAGAGGCCAGCGCGCCCATCGCAGCGCCAAGAGCCGAGGCGAGGCCCGCCTCGTCGCCCTTGTGCTCAAGTAGCGAGACGAGCACGATCGGCTCGCCGTAGGCCGCCTTCAGCCGCGCGATGTGCCGGCGGATCGCGGGAACAGTGAGCGGCACTGAGCGCAGCAGCTTGGGCTTCGGGTTGACCTGCGGCGAGGGCGTGGGCGAGCGCGTGGGGCACAGCCGGTGGCGGCGCGCGCGCCGGTGCGCGCACCAACCTTGACCGCCGAGCCGCGCTGCTCCCAGAACAGAGGCGCCGAGCCACGTGTCTGGACGAGAGCGCACGTGGCACGCCGGTTGGCGGCCGAGAAGAGGATGGCCTGCTCCGATTCGACTGCGTTGGCGACGAACCCTGCGTCGTCGACCCCGCGCGCCTTGAGGCGCGTGCCCGCGTGGTCGGCCGACCGGCGCGAGATGAGGCAGGCGGTGATGCTGACGCCAGTTGTAGGTGAGAGGTGCTCACAATGGATCGACCCGTGGATGAGGGGTGTGAGCCACGGGCCTGGCGCAGCGGCGGCAATCGGCGCGAGTGCCTCGCGGTTCCACGTGAAGGTGGGGCTGGCATGCTCCCAAGCGAGCGGGTTGGCGCCGGCGGAGTAGAGCTCGGCCTGAAGGGGGGCTGGGCCAGACGATGAGTGTAGCCGATCGCGCGAGGGGTGCTGGCGGTTGGGCAACGATTGGCGCGGGGAGCGCGACGTCGCAGTCGGAGGGGTCGTGTGCAGGCGACACGTAGCGGCGCAGGCGCGCTGCAGAGCCATGCCGTTCGCGAGCCGTGGAAGGCGTGGGCGGGGAGTGCCACAGTGGTGAGCCGAGGGAGAGGGCCGGCGACGAAAGGAGGACACGGCGCAAGGGCGCTGGCGCGCCGTGTGACGACCCGCGCGCCTCTAATGCCTGGCGCCCACCCCACCCGGTGCTCTTCGAAGCCCTCTTTGCGCTTCCTACCCGCCGTCTCGCGCACGCACACCTGCTGCTGCAACGTGAGCGTGAGCTGCGTCGCGTAGGAGAAGAAGAAGTCTCCCCCCTCAAGGAGCTCCTTGAGCTGAAGCCTCGCCTTTGTGCCCTCATTGTCCACTCCAGCCACACCAACGTTTCTCTTTGCAAGTGAGAGGAAGCCGACCCTGAGTACAGCAAAGGCCTTGCAGAGGCCGGCAGGTCCGAGGATCTCTCTCTCGACCGCGTCGGTGACGAGAATCAGCGATCTCTCGTCCGCAAACGAGACGATGCCCACGAGAGAGAGCAGAGAGCAGGAAGGGCACCTGTGGGTGGGAGAGCCGATCCGAGCGTCGAGTCCGGAAGCTTCGAGGAGGGAGAGGGAGCCGTCCGTGCGGGAGATGAGGAGAGATGGAGAGGAGGAGGAGGAGACGAGCACAAAGAAGTCTCCGTTGGGGGGAGCGTAGAGCCGGCTGGAGGATGTGGGGCGCATTGCGGAGGGCAGAGAGGGAAGGGGAGGGGGAGGGGGGGGAGGGGAGGGGGGGGGGGGAGGGGAAGGGGGAGGAAGGGGTTCTGCGGCACGAAAGAGAAGGGAAAAGGGCGGGGAGGAGGTTGGAGGGAGAGAGCAGGGGGCGGCGCGGCGAAAGTGAGCGAGAGAGAGAGAGAGAGAGAGAGAGAGAAAGGGGGGGGGGGGGGGCCACCAGCCGAGTTGGAGTATTATTGTATATGGTATATGTTAGTCCCCAGAAGCCAGGAGCCAACGCCCCCCCCCGATAGCTATCCGCTATCCGCTATCCGATAGCTCTCGGGGGGAAATTTTCTCCCGATCGCCAACCGCCCCACCGAGAGCTACCGGGGGACCGAGAGAATCCCCCGAGAGCTATCGGGGGATAGAGCTCCTGGGTCCTGGGGGGTGCCGTGTGCCGTAAGCGGACCCGTCGATAGCTATGAGGAATGAGGAAATCCTCCGATAGCAAACAGGGGCGGGGTTCTCCTCGTAGGGTGCCTGTGGGTGCGAGCAATACGGCCCCTTGGCTCAGGCCAGAGTTTCGCGAAATGTGTTGTAAAGTTTGGGTGGACGGACCGCCGAAATAGAAATAGAAATTTGTGATCGACATCCGACATTTTGGATTTTGGTGCGCAAGTGGGAAGCGCTAAAGATAGGGCGGTCAAACACTGATTTATAACTACTAACATGTAGAAACCTACTTTTATAAGTGGGGGTCAATGGGGGCCTCGCGCCCCCCTCTCTCCATCGCGGACACCCGCGGGGTTGTCGTATTCCATACGAGGACAGACTTTTACTTTTAGTCTGTGAGTTATTTTAACTCTCAAGGTCTCGTTGATGGGTATGTCGCCTCTTCTCCTACTTTCTCTTGATGTCATCAAACGTTCCATGATTGTCGTCTGTCTTCTGTTATACCTCGGTCGCAGCTCCCCCAGCGAGGTCTGCCCTCGTTGTGCCGACTCCTCTGTCGCATGCCGGTGCGCTGCTAAGTTGCCTTGGTGCCGACGCTTGGCCGTCCGTCCAAGTGCGGTTAGTTTTTGCCCCGTTCGGTTTAGTTTGTGTGTCTCTGTGGACCGGCAGCTTTTTGAGTCCCCGCGTTGTAGTCCCTCGTGTCTACCTTGGACCTAAGAAGCTCTCATTCTCATTCTCTCAGGCGGCTTGCCTTCATTTGGTCTCCTTTCCCTTCCAGTCTCACCCTACCATGAGCCCCCCCCGCGAGCACCCCGAAGGAGAGGCCCAGGAGCACCACGTACGCAACGAGAACAGCATCGCCTTGGCTCGGCATGAGGGCGCGCCCCGAGAGGGTCTCCTTCGACAGCCCTAGATGGGAAATACGTATTTACCGTATTTGGCAACTATTGTTATAGTTTTAGCGATGGAGCGCGCGCCGACCGCTCCCACCTCCCAGCCCCCCGCCGTCACGACGCCCCAACGGGGCCGCCCCAAACCGCCGGAGCCCAAGCGCCCACAGGCCGCCGCGCCGCCTGACAACGACGTCGACATGACGGCACCACCCTCGCCTCCCAAGCTGCCACAGAACCAGGGAACAGGCAGAGTCCTGTTCCCTGGTGACAACCAGACCCAGGGCAATGCCCTGCCACCCAACCCCTCCGCTCCTCCACCAACTCAAGGACTCCCCATGGGAGGTGGCAGCTCTGCTGCCACCCCCATGGCGGCCACTCCTACCATCAGTGCACCCCTCGGGGGCGGGCACTTAACACAACAATCCATTTTGGGGGCCTTTGCGCCCTCAAACCAACAACCAACTCAAGCAGCCAGGACATACGCGCAAGCTGCGCATGGACACAAAGGGAAGGATCCAGCCCAGCAAGCCCAGCAGCCACAAGCCCAACAACCACAGCAGCCATCGCGCAAGCGGGCGGATCCTCAATCGGATCCAAAGCCGACTCTCCACAACACCACCCCTTTTGCTTCTCCTCCACCTGATGAGGAAGAGGAGCCCGAAGACACGCCTTTTTTCATCCAGCTAGCTCAGCTAGCTGATGACAAAAAGGACATCAAGAGCGAGGATGTCGCCACCTTCATGAAATTCCTCCTCTCTAGGCTGGAAGGCCTAGACGCAACTCCAGATGGCATGGACAAAGGCCGCAAAGGCCCTTGGATCTTCTACGTCGATGAAGACGCACACGATCAATTCAAGGCCGCATACGGAGACAAAGTTAACACAGCACTCTCGGGAGTCCCGCATGAATTTGGAATCACCTATGGCGCGTTAACCGAATCGGCCCCTCGTAAGTCGAGCGCTATCCGGTCCTCCCTAAAAGAGGTGGCGACCTACATTGTTTTTCGCATCTTTGATCCGATCAAGGCTTTTAAGACCAAGACTAGGCATTTGGCTAACTCGCTCGAGCGCGAGGGTTTCCACGTGCTAAGGGGCAACCAACAGCGAGCCAAAACCTCACTCGAAGGTATCACGAAAGTTGAGTCCGGCAAGCGTCCCATCTGGCACTTTTATGTTTACACGGACACGTCGGCCTTAGGGCACCGTTTCCCTCGTAACTTTCATGTGACTCTCGATGACGGAGAAAATTTCAACTTGGACTATGCGGTCCGATCATCAGTGGAATGTGTGACTCCTGAAGGGGAGTTAGCCATCCATGGAGCCCCCGGAGGCTGCAAAGGATACGACAAGCCGTGGGCTATCTCATTTCTCCGTAAAAACCAAGTTAGCTTTCGCCAATGCACGTGCGAACAAGATAAGGCGAAAGCAGAACAACGAAAGCGCCAAAGGGACGCAAGTAACGCCATGGACTACAGGGCCCTCATGGGCCTTGGAGCGGCGGCGCCATGCCGCCGATTCATGGCGGGCGAATGCAAAAACAACCGCATGAAAGGACGTCAAATCGTCCAATGCTCCTCGAGTCACGACATCCCCGGATGTTGGGTAAAGGATCCCACCACGGGCAAACAAACTTGTGAAAACCAAAACACAAAAATCCACACTAAGATGGGAAAAAAGGTTACCGGTCCTCTCGGGAAAGTGGAAACAAATATCGCAATTATACAAATATAACTTTTTGACGCCTAGAGACTCTTATTTGCATTTCAAACATGTCCTACATAGGAGGTTAGCTACAGCGAACCGCTTTGCTGACGATCCAACATGCCGCTTTTGCGGCATAGCCCCTGAAAGCTCCACCCACCTGGCCTCATGTATCGCGACGGAGCCCATCTTTGAATTCATAGAAGGACTTCTGGGGATTAGCCTTAGGCCGGGATCCGAAACAGCCCAACGACTTTTCTGCTATCAAGTGGACAGACCGCACCCCTCCTCGGGATACTTAGGCATCCTGGCGTGGAGGTACATCCTAACTGACTTTTATAACATCCAATATGGCAACGCGGACGGCAGGTCCGTTAGGTCGATCTTAAGAGCGATCCTTGCGAGATACCACCTATCAGTAACGGCGAAAGTCGGTTTCTTTCAGAGGCTGAAAAAACAACGAGAGAATATGGGGCTACACGCCCCGAGTAACAAACACATTAAGAAATTGATAAGTCCGCTCTACACGGTGGACAAGGAGTTCAACCTAGGAACATCGGAAGACCTCCTGCAGGCGGCGAGAGGTCTAGACATCCGTAACATCACCTAAGGCACTTAATACCGCGTCTTAGAAGAAACCGCGGAGGATATCAATGATGATCCCACGATATACAATAGAAGGCAACCCGAATTAACACTAGCATAAAGGACGAATCACAGTCTCCAGCCCCCTTCCCCTTCTCTCCAACTCCCGGCCGAAGCAGCGCGCGCGGCCTCCCCGGAACCAGCTTCTCCGATAAAGATAAAGAGGGAACTGGGAAAGGGGGAGGGGGTTGTCAGGGGTTAAGGTTGGGTAGTAGGGAGGTACACTAGCACACTGCCTCACGCCGCACGCGTAGCGGGGAATTTTAAGAAGATTTTTTTATTTACTGTATTTGGCCAGAGGCCAAATATATATGTATTTCTCGCTATATTTGAAGCGCGTCCTGGGTTGTAGTTGTAGGCCTCGAATGTATTTGAAATGTATTTGGCCGGAGGCCAAATACATATGTATTTGGCTGTATTTGCAGGCCCCAGCACCGTATTGCCCATCCAGGGTGGGTTCTTTCGCCCCCCTCGCCCCCCCTCTACATACGCGTTGGGGCTCTAACAGGATAAAGAACTGGCGGTCGCGCCGCGGGGACGATAAGGTTATTTCGGGGCCGTTGATTCATGACACGCGATTCCCCCGAGATCCGTCCGCGCGATCAGGCGCCCGAACTTCATCTGGTGCCTAGAGCCTAGAGCAGGGAGGGAAGTCACCCACGGAGCACCCCGCCGGGCACCCCACAGCGCGTGCACACGACTGCCTTGGCCACTAAATAGTCCATCCTGACCGCCCCGACTCGCCCCTCGCAAGAATCGCCCGCGTTCGTACTCGACAACGTCGACGCTGGGGCCGTCGACGCGTGGCTGGCGAGCTCCTCCTCCTCTCGTGCCTACTATGTACTAAGTACTAAGTATACAGCTCTGCCTTGGGAGACAGGGCATTCCTGATCCACCGTGCCGCGCGTCGCACGAAGCTGGGCCGTCCCGAGTCATCGTCTGCGCCTACTCCCTTGGAGGCAGAGGCATTCATTGGCTGTGAGTGTGGCTCGCCAGTCATGAAGAGGGGAGACCCTACACCAGCCTCTAGCCTGCGCCGTGGCCGTGGCCTGTGGCCTCCTCCTCCTCTCCCCCTTCCACCAGCCCCCCCTCCTCCTCGGGGAAAGGCCTCTGACTGTCTCCAGCGCTCATGGCCACAGTCGCGGGAACCGTAGGAGAAAGTTTATACCGGGGGGTGGGTCCTCTCATCCGCGGACCACCTTTAACTAGTATGTAAGTAGAGTAGCAAGTAGCAAGTACAAGAGTCCTGGTAGTAAGTAGTAAGTAGAAAGCAAGAGGGAGCGCAGGCAGCGCGCGATGGGCGCGTCGGTCTCGGCATCTCACCGCCGTGAGGAGTCTCTGCTGCTTTCTGTGTGCGAGGGGGAGGCGGCGGAGGTGGCTTCGCTGCTGGAGGAGGGCGTAGACGTTGAGGCCTTCGACGACGAGGGCTCGCGACCGCTCCATCTTGCTGTGGCGCTCGGCAGACAGAGTGTGATCGAGGCGCGCGGCCGTGAAGACGCCGTGAAGAGGCCCTCCCCAGCATTCTTTTGGGGTGGGGAGTAGAGGAGGGGCGGGGGAGTGGACAGCGGGAGTTCGCGCGACATGCCTCTACCAACCGTCCCCCCCCCCCCCCCCCCCCCCCCCCGGCTCGTAGGTTTTATTACGCTTCGGGGCCGACGTAGAGGCTGCAGGGCCATTGGGGGCCACACCGCTGCTTGCGGCTGCTTGGGCGTGCCGGCCGGAGTGTGTAGCACGCCTGCTCGCTGAAGGAGCCTCTGTGCGAGCGGTCGATGAGTCTGGTCTCACAGCGCTGCACCGCGCGGCGCAGAAGGCAGAGGGAGCAGCAGTTGCACGCATCTTGCTCGATGCCGGTGTGGAGATTGAGGCGGCCAACGTCGACAGGTACACCGCGCTCCATGTGGCGTGCATGCGCGGTCATGCGCAGCTCGTTCGATTACTGCTCGAGCACGGGGCCGACCCGCGTGCCACAACTGCGGACGGCGATACGCCGCTCGACCTGCTCAAGAGGCACGGGCACGCTGAGGCTGACCCGGCGCTCGCCGACGCGTTGTACAAAGCGCTCGACCGCTTGGCTGCAGCGGAGCCGCGCTCGAGCCCGCCCTCCCCGCCTTCATCACCTGTCGCGCCGCCTTCGCTGGCGTGGGTTAAGGGCAAGCTGCTCGTGGAGCTCCCATCAGAGCTGATTATCGAAATCCTCTCGCGCTGCGGCACGCCTTCCGCCATATTGACCGCGGCTGCGACCTGCCGTCAGATCCACTCGGTGGCTCTCTCGGACGCCGCGTGGCGCGCTGCGTTCGAGGAGCACTTTTCCATGGTAGTGCAATACGCCTTCGGCGGCGTGTGCCAGGCGCCGCCAACGGGCGAGTGTTGGCTCAGCTTCTACCAGCGCTTTGCTGTCTCGTGGATGGAGCGTGCCTACGTCGAGCGTGGCCTCGTGCTGACCGTCATTGATGGCAGGTGTTTCGATGTTGGCGGCTTCCTGGACGACCACCCCGGCGACAAGCAGCTCTTGATCGCTGCTGCCGGGCGGGACGCCACTGAGGCATTTGAGTACATTGAGCACTCAAGCCACGCGCGCCGGCTTATGGAAGCGATGGCGGTCCCCGCTCTCGATGGCTGCGCACGCCTCTCGCTACTGCTTCGATGGCGATCCACGCGACCCACTAAGGCTTCGTGGTACTCAGCGGCGGGGACACGGCCCCCTCTCCACCAACACATTGAGGGCTGGTTGGCCTCCACTATCACTTCAGCATCACGGGCCCGCTCATTTCTCGTACAGCTGAGTTGTGCACTAGACGGGAGGATGAGCTCGACGCGGCGAGTGCAGGCAATACAGTTGCTCAACTAGCACCATGTGCAAATGCCTAGTGGTCAAATGCTCGAGATGAGAAGGCGCTCCCCTGCGAACGCTTTGCACGCACATGGACACGCAAGCCCCACGTCTCCAAGTGTGGGATGATATGATGTGGGGACCCGCTGCTCTTCCATATCACTGCGTGCCGCATGTAGGCCCGGGCTGCATTCATTGAAATGGATTGGGTCAACTAGCTGGACACGCGTGCTGAGTAGGTCACAGCATTGCGGCGACAATGCCGTCGCAGAAGCAGACGAATTCAAGCTGCTGATCTTACCAATTGTCACGACCCACACGCCCCATCCGTTGGAACTCAACATCACTTTCCCTAGCGTCTTGAACTACAACCCGTCATTGTGGCACCACCGATTTTCCTCTTCACTATGTTTGGGCCACTTTTCTTTTCGTGGAGTCTTCTCTTCTGTCCCCGAAAAGCGTGTTGCCTTTGTGTTGTCCGGCAAGGACGCCCACCCGCGCATAAAGTTCTCCATGAGCAACAAACGCCTCATGGACAAAGCACTCTGCATTTCTCGTTCTTGCTTTCCACGATAGCTTACCTTATTAACGAGACACTGATTTTTCGAGGAAGCCAACAGGGGCGGAATCGCTATTAAGAAGCTAACCTCACACAGCGTGATGAAAAGCTGATTAAAGTGATCTCGAAAAGGTAAGTGAGCGAGGGATAAGGGCGCTGGCATTCGTTTCCCCGGGGGCGGTACGTAGCAATAGTTTGCAGCTTCAAATGGTTTGTTGCTTGCTTTGCCACTTGCTTTAGGGCCACCGTCAGTTTCATCGGTGATTCATTTACATGTGCCTGTTGTTGTACATCGCAAGTAGAGGGTTCATTCATGCCTATGATGTTTTGCTATCCTATCAAAAAACTGTTGTTATAGTTTTAGCGATGGAGCGCGCGCCGACCGCTCCCACCTCCCAGCCCCCCGCCGCCACGACGCCCCACCGGGGCCGCCCCAAGCCGCCGGAGCCGAAGCGCTCGCAGGCTGCCCCCCTGACCGACAGCGATGTGGACATGATCCTCCCGCCCTCGCCTCCCCAGCAGCCACACAAGTAGCCCGGTCACTCACTCATTTTAACCACTAATTCCCACCTCCCCTGGGTGTCCAAGGATTCCTTAGGGTCCCCCCCTACCTGCCCCGCCAACTCCCTCCCCCCTCCGAACGACCCCCTCCCGCCCCACGAAGGGCAATGGCGTCGGTGAGGGACCCCCACCCCTTTCCCTGCGCGTGGCGGTCTATTTTGGGAGATTCAGGCGGGCGCTCACGGGAGGGAATCAGAGTAGAAGGGGGGGAAAGGCAGCGGACGGAGCGTCGAGCGACGGCAGCGAGCAACAGAGCCATGATGACTGAGGAGGAGATCGACCTTCGCCGCACCGAGCTCCGCAAGTACATCTCGGAGGCGCGCGATGGTTACGTGACGAAGGGGGGCGTGAAGCGGACACTGAATCCGTGGGTGCACGTCCCAAGCGAAGTCGAAGCTCGTCGAGCTGATCAGGAAGGACGGGTGCAGCGGGCAATCAAGATGGCCAAGATGATGAAGAGCCCGACGGGCGACGCCAACACGGAGTTGACCGAGGTGGAGACGATGGCGGCGGAGCTTGAGGCGATCAAAGGCCACAACGACTTCATGGCGCGCATGGTGATGGAGGTGACCAAGGAGCGCGACTTCCAACGACAGATGATCTACAAGCAGAACAAGGAGAAGGAGAAACTGGAGCTAGAGGATGAGATCGGGCTCCGCATTTTGCGATGTTTTCTCGCTGAAAAGCCAAACGTAATAGCTCCGCAGAGAAGCTAAGATGGCGGCATCTTTGGTAGCCACGCTATCTTCATCCAGAGTTGGCTGAGTGACGTCCCATTCCACACCCGAATATATCGCCGGGATGTCTCCATTGGCATGTCTAGGGTCGCTCGTCTGTCTCCGCTCCTTCCACGGGAGGGGAAGCGGTGGTTCCTTCGGGCTAGGGACGGGCCAGGATTTCGGAAATTTTTTTCGAAATTTGGGCTCATTTTCCGAGCGTCGATTTCGTTCGAAATTTCGCGAAATTTGGGGCCGTCTAAGGGACATGGACACAATGCCAAGGGGGGGACGGGGGTCGATGGGCAATAAATATACTACTGTTGGGGGGGGGGTCGGGAATGACTGGCGCGAGAAATTCCCGACGCGTGGCGACGCGCGACAAAGCCGCGGCTTTTCACGTATCCTCCATCATGAGTTGGAGTTGGTGGCGGCTAGTGGAGGCCAAACCACTCTCAGCTTCCAACTTGGTCGCGAGGTGTCCGTATTTCTTTTGCTTTGTCACCTAACTTCCGCGTCGTGTGAGCGCGTGTTTTTGTTATTGAAGTGCATGCTTGGAGGCGTGCGAATGAATTCGTTGTCCGATAAGCTCCAGTGTTGAGCATTGATGCTCTGGTACCACCAACGTGACACGTGCTGAATGATGAGAAGTGAGGTCTGACTCGTGGCTTGTAGTCTTGTAGTTTGTTATTTATCAGAGCGTAAATTACTGAATCAGAATAATGTATGTAGTTATAATAGATAATAGATATCTCACATCTTAATTAATACTACTTAAACTTAACATAAACACTAACACTTCATATTAATTATAATAGTTAACACTAGATATTTATAGCATGCAGCGTAGCGTCGATCTCGTCGATCGGCGTAAGTACACGAGTACACGTGTACACGTGAGCGCAACTCCACATGTTCACCGCGAAATATTGTCGAAATTTGGGTGGGGAAACGCGAAATATTGGCGAAATATCGAAGGAAATTTGGGCAGGTCTCAAACGAAACTCTGGCCTGTCCCTACTTCGGGGTGTGCATCGTGGGGTTTGCCCTGCACCTCTCCCCGACTAAAGCGAGAAAGTGACGTCCTCGTCGCGGCGTCGGCTAGGTTGACGGCCTCGCGAGCGTCTGTAGAGACCACATTTGATACATAAAGAAGACGTTTATTCACGTTAAAAGCGGGTCCTCTTAAGACCTAAGACCCGCGACAAAAAAGCCCGAAAAGCTCGACTGACGCGCGCGCATGCGCATGTCGGGTCGAGGTGAGCCATGACCGCCCGCCCCGCCTTGTGCCTGCTGGCTTGCGTCCGTGTGTGAGACCGTGGGCCGCGCATCTCAACCTGCCTCCCTCCTCCCTCACAGGCAAACGGCACTGTGCTACTCGACGAAGCGCGGCGCTCGCGGAGGGTAACAACAACCGAGGGGAATCTAAATCTACTTGAATCTGTGTGATGTTTGATATGTGAATGATGAATGAATGTGTAATGGGTTATAGTTATAGGTGACAACAATAGCAAGCAAGTATAGATACAGTATAGCAACATAACAATAACAACGCAATATACAATATAGTTTGTGGGGTGGGCGTTGCCCTACGACCTACGAACGCGAGTCGTGCGATTTTTTTTGGCGCGCCGCGAGTTTTTTTGGGGGTTCCTTAATTAAGGGAACGTGTTGCGGATACACCTGCACCAAGACAAATTACGACAAGTTTGACCGCAAGTTTGGGTGGTCCGGCACAAGATCCCCGCAAGAACGGCCGACAAGTTTGGGCAAGTCGGGCTGCAAGTATTGACCTGGCCCTAACGCACATAGATTCCCTCCTTACTTTCTACTTACTCGTTCGCGGTAACCGCCGTTCGCCGTCGGCTCTTCCGTCGCATCGTCGCTCTCTTGTCGGCTTTCTCTTCCTTGTTTCCTTCATTCTGCGTCTTCCCCGCCCTAGTGGTGGAAGATACGTTAGTGTGGGGGAATGTTGGGTGAAAGTCGAGTGTGCGTGTCTCGGATTGTTGTCGGACTAGTCGGATTGGTACCCTGTCGGCCTCTGTCGCCCTCGTCCCTCGCCCCAGTCGCTCCTCGCTCCCTCGTTCTCGCTCTCTCGCTCTCGCTCCGTCGTAACAAGCAATCTTACAACACCAACCAAATCCACTCACTCACTCACTCACACTCGCTGTCCGCTATGTCCGCTCCGTCCTCGCGCTCGCCCTCGCCACTGCCCGCCATCCATCTTCCAACCATGGAAGATGGTCAGCCCGTCCAACCCTCCAATGCCCAAAAGGCCGTGCCTTCCGCCGCCTACCTTCCGCCCCATCCGGTTCCTCCTGTTCCATCCGTAACCTCCAGTCCGTTAGGAAACTACCCTTCTTTTCGAGTGAAAGAGGGAGGGCGCTCCACCACCCAAGATCCAAGATCCTATGCGTCCACCCGCTATTAAAGTCGATAGGCCGCCTACGGACGCGTGGGTTGCCAATAATGGAGTCTCTAGAGCCTTACCCGGATGCCCTAGCTAGGGTCAGTCCTCCACACCCTAGCCGCCCCTGTGGGGTCCCGCATGCCCCCCCAAAGGATAATGGATGAGGGCATGAGCACGCCGCAAGCACCACGCGCCCGCAAGAGAGATAGGCAATAAGCGCAGAAAATCATAATGGAGAGAAGGAGGCAGGAAGCACACTCAAGGCAAAAAATACTTCAAGCGTACACGTGGACGTTGGCACAATGACGACACAAAAAGTTGTACGGGTTGCAAGAGTTTCCTAGGCAGGGACACATACACAAAGCCAAAACGAGTAAGTGCAAGTGGGCGATCAAGACGAGCAATGAAGCGTTGGTTGGGCAATGTCAAGATAAGCTAGACGAATGGGAGTCACATCAACGAGTGCGAGCCACAATAGCACATGGCAACACAATAGTATTCCAATAGAGATGGACGGGTTGCACGTATCGCTAGGGTGTGCACAATGCGGGTTACGCTTTGCGCCAACCACCCAAGCTAGCCATAGGCACTTTGTACGGCTATCCCGAGCTTGTGAGGAAGCCGAGCGCGAAGCGTATCACCGCAAGTGCCACGCGCATAAGCTTTGACAAGGGTCGCAAGCACACGATCCACCGCATGCGAGCACGAAGTGTCGGCTGTAGCCGCCATCATTAGCGAGCAGTATTGCGTGACCAAATCAGCATCCAGCCGAAGAAGCACGCTGTACGTTTCGCACGGCGTGCTCTTCGATCAATGCCAGTATGCGAGCGGGGTTGTCGGAAGTGGAGGCGGCACGTGTACCAGTGATCCGCGACACCTGCCGTGCGAGCGAGCGGCTTGGCGCCAGTAGTATATCCGATGCGCCAAGAAGAGAATGCGCAGCGAGTGCTGATGCATTGAACTCGGAGGATACTGATGCTACGAGCACGGTGGGACGCTCTCCCTCACGCCACAGGCCGGCCCCCATCTGAAAGTTTGAGTGTCGCCTTTGCCAGGCCGCAGAGACATGAGCGTCGTCGGTAGCAGGTAAGGCCGGAGTGCGGTTGAATGGGTCGGGCTGCGCCAAAGCCCCTGCCGCATCATTGTGTGATGTAACAAGAATGGCGGCCTGGAAGAGGCCGGAGCGGAAGATCCCAACGGCAGATTCCGCCGGTGTCGTAGACAAGCGCGTCTGTTCGCCCGCGGAGGGCGCGCAGTCACAAAGCGGCAGCGGTTCGTAAAACCAACCGCAAAGCGCGATGCACACGCGCAAGGTGACAGCGTCGTCCAAAACGGTCGTGCCACGCAACAGGCCCTGGACCTCCGAAACGAGGGCGGCACGGGACGCACGGCGCGCCTTGCCTATGAGTGCGAGGTCCTTGGAGCCGCGAAGCCGCTGGCGCGATGCGGCTGACGGCGCGATCTCGCAAGCTAATTCGCGTAGGAGCCTCTCGGCCCAAATCTCATCCACCTCCCCAGTGCAGCGAGAGCGCGCGTGGTGCAATGAGCAGTCGAGGCAGACGAGCCGCGCTGGGAGCGCCGCTAACTCCGCCTCGAGCAGATGAGGTAAATTGCTGTGACTAGCGTCGCAACCACCTGTGAGCGCAATCGTCAGCGCGTGGCTTAGATGGCTCGTCTCGGTGTGTGGGCTGGTCGAGTTTGCCACGGCCTGCCGAAGCAGTGGGAGGAGACGGTTGAGCTGTTCTACAGACCCGGTATCCGTGTGCGAGAGGACGAGCAGTCGCAATAAGGGCGAGGCTCCCCTCGCGTTAGCGCGGCTCATCACCGACGCGAGAACGGCGACGAGGTCGAACGAGGCGAGCGTCGCAACGCAGTCCATCTCGCCGTATGATGCCACAAGAAGCGAGCCAGCGAGCTCGCGCCCACTAGAGGGATGGACAAGCTTAAGTCCGGTGGCGAATTGCACTGATGGCGCCGTGCGGTTAAGCTGGGAGGGCAGTGTGAAGGGACGCGAGACGCCGAGGAGGCGGAACGGCGGCGCTGCCTCAAAAGCATACCAAAAGTGCTTGTAGACCATCTCGTGGGTGGCAGAGCGAGAGCCCTTCTTGCGATGAAGCTTCACGTGGGCAAGCCCAATGAAAAGGCCCTCACCAGGCAGATGAACCGCCGGTGCACCTCCGGAGACGGGGCCGAGCTTGCGTACCCACGCCGACGCGGCTTCCGAGGTGGATAGCGGAAGCAACGGGGTGGCAACGCCACTCGCCTCGTTCAGCGCGATGACGAGGCGCGGCTCAAGAGAGTACTCGAGATAGACGTTGCCGTCGAGTACAAACGGCGCCCAATTCTTCTCACGCGGCTGAAGCTCAAAATCATGGTCAAGGTGTGGCAGCCACCCGACAAGCCGGCGTGAGGTAGCGCGGCTGACCTCCAGCCGAATGGGTGAGCTATCAACGCGTGCGGTCTGGCGCGACGCCCCCGGCGCTGTAGCCGGTGGAGGCAGCAGCAGGATGTAAGGCCATTGAGACCGGCGCGACTCCCATAGCGAAACGAGCAACAGCACTGCGCCCCGCCTCATAACGGCACGAGGATCCTCAGCGCCGCTTACGCGCCGCCCCTCGTCCACAGGGAAGGCAGCGATGGCTTCCGGCCATAGCGCCCAATCGGCGTGTCCGTCTATGGCCTTGACCACGCGCCACTTTGCCGATTCCGCGGCGAAAGCGAGCCGCAGCACCCCCACAAAACTGAGGATCGCGCCATGCGCGGCACGCACGTTGTCGTCAAAGGTAAGTTTGGGCGGCAAATGGGGACAGAAGTTGTAGTTCGAGTAGCGTAGCAGCAACGCGTCGTCGTTTGGCCCGAATGCCACAAGGGTCGGGTTATATGCCATGAAATATCCCCTAGCACCCCGCTGCAGATGGGGGGCAAGGCCGTGGGGCGATGAGCGCGGCACGCGCAAGGGGAGAACAGCACCAGAGGGTGGGATCAAACGGCGCTGCCGCGGCAGAGGTGTGGCTGCAGCATCGACCCGCACTAGTTGGAGCGAGGTGCCGTCTAGCATGGTGCACTTGCCGCAGGAAAATTCGGAGCAAACGCCCCCGTGCACCGTGTGAACCATTTCTCCCCTCCACGCGGGGAGGGAGTAGATGTGAGCGCTCGCCAGCCCGTGGCCGACGCACAGCACCCGCCGGGTGGTTCTATGTGGCCCCGCGCTCACGCGTTGAACGTCCATCGCGCCGCCACCGAGCGCGACGTCGCCGGGTACACCGGCCGTCTGCGCACCATTGGCAACACACGAACCGGCCGCCTCGCAGTGCAGGCCATCATAGCGGTCGAGGCCCACCTCTGCCGAATCGCGTGCGCCCCGGACCCGCGGTAGGCCGTCCGTGCTAACAATGACAACCTCATCAACGAGGACGAGCTCGACGGACCCCACCGCACCCGAGAGCTGGGCGCAAGCAAGGTT
Source organism: Isochrysis galbana (assembly GCA_018136815.1). NCBI lineage: Eukaryota > Haptophyta > Isochrysidales > Isochrysidaceae > Isochrysis > Isochrysis galbana. The sequence goes on from CM030936.1 coordinate 4,671,390, forward strand.
GCGCTCTTGAACTTCCCGTGCTTTGTCGCCTCCGCCACTTATCCCCCTTCGATTGTCCCGCAGCCGTCCTGAACGACGCCAAATGAGACGGGCTTCGCCGCGGAAGTCTGGCTTTGGATACACGACAGCGCCTGCGATACCCGCACTCAAACATAGAGTGCTAGCCCCCGGACCCAACCCTTCCAAGCGCCTCACTCGTCGTGGCAGCCGTAGGGGCAGCACTGGTCGAGAATTGTCGGAGGAGTAGGGCGCAAATAGAAGCGCCGTCTCCCGGACCCATTCTAGCCGCAGCGAGCGCATGCGTTCCGGTACGAGAGCAACCACGGCATTCCCAGGCGGAGGGATCAGTCGACGGCAGGCTCCACGAAGAGCAGGCTCCGTGCACACCTCGATCGCCGCCACGCTCGGGGAGGCACGCATAGCCCACGCCGCTCCTTCCATGCCGCCGAGTGAGGCGACGAAATTCGACCACACGGCTGCGGCCCCACCCACCCCATCGTATAGCTCCAGCGGCGGAATAAGAGGCATCCCGGCACCGGTCATGACGCCCGTGCCGTCTTCTCTACCGCTCTCGCCAGTAAGCCATCGCGGCGGGACCAAACCCAGCTCGTGGGGAGGCGGCTCGCCAAGATGGAGCACCGGGCTCGGCTCGCCTTCCCAGCTCGGTGAGATCCCCGGTATGGTAGCCGATAGTGATGGTACTGGATCGTCAAGCCCCACATCGAAGCGGCCGAGGGTGGATAGGCGAGAGGGGCGAACACCGGCATGCAGCCTTTGCTCGTCGACGAGCTGCCACCTCCCCAGCTTCGACTCGTTCGATCCCGAGGTCCCCCTCGAGCAGTGCTCCACTCTCTCAGGCCGCCAGCCCCACAGTGCGAAAGCCACTGGATCGGACTCGGGCGAGTGCTCGGTAGTGACCAGCTCGTATGCAGTCACAAGCGGTGGTTGACCGCCCCTTTGCACCTTTGCCACCTCAAGCGCCGACAAACTCACCTCGAGGAACGACGACTGTGGCGCCCCAGTGCCCCTGGTCGCGGTGCTGCCCTGGCCTAAGATGGCAGCATCCACCCACTTGGTGAAAAGGGAACCGTCCACCGCATGCGACGGTGGATGTTCGACAGAACCTTCATCAGGACGCTTACTAGCCGCCGTCAGCCGTACTCTCCGCATTCCTGAGTACAGCCGGAATTCGGCAAGCTGCACTCCCGCGTAGGTAGGGCTAGCTCGATCACGCACGGCGCTCACCTGCAGCCGGTATGTGCAGAAGCGGGCGCCTGGCCGCGTGCGTCCGGGCGCGACCGCCTCTAATGTTTCCTCTGTCGACAGAGCGCTAGTCGCTCCTTCACCCATCGTCCATTGCTCGATAGCACCACCGTGAACCAACCTGTCGGTCGCGTAGACTATGGAAAGTGCCGCAGTCTCATCAGCTGCCAGACCTTCAGAAACGCGTGTTCCAGTTGACTGTCCAATCAGCGACGAAGTTGAGCTCGAATCCCGCTGGTTCTCAACAGGAGGGAGCACGCGCTGTGGCCTTGGCTGCTTGATAGTGGCAAGCAACTCCACAAGCTCATGGTCTTTGCCGCCCGTTCTCTGGCTCTGGCTCGCCGGCGAATGAGTGTGCCGGCCCATCTCCCGTGCGTCAGAGCCGTCTGACCAGCGCGACTTAAGGGCAGAGTGCGCCGCCTCGTGCCCTTCATGGCCCTCAGAGCCAGTGGCTCCTCTGCCTGCCTCTCTCCCCTCCTTCTCCCAAGCAGCAGACCGCGCTTTCCCCCCGCTCTTTCCGCCGTCGACCTTCTCTACTTGCGTAAAACGAACCGAAGCCCAGCGCCCGCGCCCATCCTCATAGCCACCTGCCGCACCCCCTCCGGCCCTCGCGAACGCCGGCGAAAGACTGAGAGAGAGGGGGGGGGGGAGAGAGAGAGATCCGGCTGCTCGTGTGCTTGCTACGCCCTCTCCTTGACTGTTGGAGATGGCCGTAGGCGGCGTGGCGCGGCCGGCCGTGTCGCGTCGTACCAGCACAGCCACACCCCAGCCGGCCGCCCCCGTGGCCCACCAGCGCAGCAGCAAAGAGAGGCAGAGCACAGCGCACAGCAGCGCCCGCGGCGCCACCATCCATCCCACTGCGCAGCGCGGGAAACTGATCTCTTCTATTCTTTAGAATCCCTCCGTCATTCTATTATTCTACTACCTCCGTTTCAAAACTGAAACCCGTAGGACCGGTAGATCAAAAATAAAACTAACAAGAGCTAGGCGAGAAAGCGCGCCCTTGAACTATGTTGCATGGGGTACATTGGGGCTTAAAAAAAACTTCATAATAATCTCGCCGCGCGCGCGACCCTGCACAGAATCTTCGCAGCCTCGCCCGCTTCCCTTCCCTCCCCCTCCACCTGCCTTGCGGCTCGTCCCCTCGTGCTCTACCTAGGGGCTGGGTGCAGTGGGTCTCCAGTGGCAGACGGTGTGTACCGATTCTCGATGGCCTGTTTCTCGCCTTCCTCCTGTGCCATCGGGCTACCGGCTGTTGTGTGCTTGCTGCTCCTTGTGCTGGGTGTCAGGCAGCTGTGGTCAGTGTGTCTAAGGCTTGCTGTCGGTTGGTGAGCGGCTCGTGGCGAGGGGTCGCTTGGTTAGGCTAGACGCTCCGCTATGTCGAGGGCTTTCGCTACCAGAGATAGATTCGTGTTCATGACTAGGGCGCCTTTGTTGTTGGTTAAGAAGACAGGGGCGCTGAGATCGTGGGGAGGGTGGGGGGCCGTCGCGCACCACTTTGGTAGGAGGTGCACCCGCCGGTGGCCCGCGAGGGGGGCCATCGTGAGGGGTATCCCAGAGTCCTAGGAATCCATGGATTTTCTAGGACGCGGGCCTAGATTCTAGGACGGAATTTTTTAACCGTTATTCATTGTGCACGACATCCTTGATGTATTCCATGCAGTTGCAATTGAACTGCGAGGTTGAGGTTGCGCCGTCATCATAAGGTGGTGTACTCGGCGGGAGCGGTTTGTGAGGAATGTTGTCGTCCGCCCTCCCACGCTTGCGGCGCGGTGCTTGGTCCCCTAGTGCACCGGCTGTGCTGCTCCAGCTTGGCCCGGCTTGATCACCCTCAGGCGTTCCATCCTTCCTCGCTCGCGCGCCGCGCACCCGCGCGCGCCAAAGCCGTCCTTTTTTCGCGCCACCGCTGATTTGGGGCCCCTCCTTCAATAGAAAAGGTGTTCGAGGTTTTGAGAGATGTTGGACCCAACTCTTTTAACTGCGTTAAGCCCCAATTAATGCACCCACAATCCGCCGCCGGTGTCAATAAGGTTTTCTGAATTTATAAACCCCATGAGAGAATTTAAAAATTGTTTTGAGATTCTGGTTGTGAGTTTTGGAACGGAGGTCGGAGGTAGTAAGATTTTTTTCATCAAACACAGGGGCGCGAAGGCAAAATGTTCTGCATCAACGGTCATCCGTATGGGATGATGATGCGGAGCGCAAGGGCACAACAAGGCCACAAATAGCACAGGTTGTGACTGACTTCAGAGCATGCGTCGATGCCGCCACAAATCTCGAGTCGTGCATAGCACTTAGGAAGGAAATTGGCGCAAGTCGCTTATGACTGCAAGTAAGGCTTTGTTACAATTTCGGCTATCGTGCGGTCAGCAGCCTACTACGCTTAACGCCTCGCCCAGCGGCACTATTATTCGTGGTGTTTGCGTATGTGCGCTGCGTTTGGTGTGCGGCGCTCAATTGCGCGTGCAAGGCCAGGCATGCCTTTGAGCAGCGCAGCCCACCGTCCTCCGAGTCCCCTATGATGGACTGGTACATATGTGCCAGAGCGGTTACGATCTCTTCGACCGCTTTGGCGCTCGTACGCAACGGCTCGGCAAGCCATCCCGGAAGCGGCCGCCTGAGAGCGTTGCAGGCAGTGACAATTGCTGCGAGAGCAAGCATGTTGTCTTGGTACACAAGTGGCGCGTCGGTTCGGCAGATGTCGTTAGCCACGAAGGTAGCATGCGCGACGAGCTCGAGCGCGCCTGGGTCAGTTGCGGGATCCAAATAGGAGGGTGCGCTGTGCGTCCCCGGCTCATCTAGCGTCCACTCTTCGTCGACGAAGCGCACTCTGCCGAGCCCGAGGTACGCAGCAATGTCCCGACCCGGGTCGCAAAGCTCGAGACGGAAATCGAGCTCCTCGAGAAGCGCCCGCTCCTAAGAGGCAGTCGGCGAAAAACGGCATTGAATTGAATCACCCCGTCTCCAGATCCCTCTCCTCTTGCTTCTCAGCAAGATGGAAGAGTGCTCAGTTCTCCCCGTACAACTTTCCCCGTCTAAGCCCTTTCCCCTTACCTCTGGAGTGAGAAGGGGCCAGAGTGCCACACCCTGCGTCCGTGCCACACCCTGCGTCCCGTGGCGCCAATGTCCGCTATTGCAGTGCTGACGCACTCAGGCTTGAGTTGTGCAAAGGGCGTCAGGACATCTGCCAGGACTGGATAAGCTAAATAGCCCACTTGTCCTCCCGCCCCCGCGCCCCCCTTCACCTGCTGCAAGATCTGCTCGACCCCGTACGGATTCTTCCCCCCCATCTCCCTTTGCAGCGGCGCCATTGCACGCACGAGTGCCGTGGCATGCACAGGGCACTCCGACAGCTTAGCAGCAACGAAGAGCGCGGTCGGCACCAGAAGTAGGGGATCTGCCTCTGTAAGCCCTCGCTGTCGGTAGAATGCCCGGAAAAGGAAGGCTGCAGTATTGATAGCACGCTGTCTCACTCCGGCCGCGTGACCGACACCCATGAGGTACGAGATGTAGAAGAAGGTGAGCTGTGACGTCTCAGCAGGAGAGAAGGGGCGCGGCATGGATGCGGAGGTAGGAGTGAGAGAAGGGTTGCAGGAGGAAGAGAGAGGGAGGGAGGGAGGGAGGGAGGGAGAGAGGGAGAGAGGTGTGTGTGTAGGGGGGGCAGGCAAGAAGGGCGCGAGGAGACCGTAAGAGGGAGAGGGAGATCTCGAGAAGAGGGGGAGACAGGCAGAGGGCGCGAGAAAAGGCGGGAAAGAGGGGGGGGGGGGGGGGGGAACGCAGATACTCTAGAAATAGAAATTGAGACATTGAAATCGAGTTTTCTCCTTTAAGTTCTAAAAGCTGCGGGCTAGGGGGCTCTTTATTCCTAGGCCAATCTCGGCAACACGGGGCTTCACTCCCCAGTATGTTTTCGCGCTTCCTTACCAGGAATCGTTCATGGTAGGGCGGTCGCAAATAGTAAACATGTAAACATTTGGCAAACATCAAAACATGGGCTATCAACACTAATAGTGTACACTAATTCAGTATACGGTATATAGTATCATTGTCATTGTCATTGTGACTATAGTATACTCTATCACTATTCGCTATACGTATACGTATACGTATGTGTGTAATGTGTAATTTGGTGGATCGTGATCGTGGGCTGCGGGCTGCATTTTTTTACCGTGAGGTTCGCTAGGAGTATAGGTATAGGAGCGTACCAGCGTAAGCGTAAGCGAGTACGGACAAAAAATTCCGTCCTAGAAACTAGGACCACGTCCTAGAAAATCCTTGGATTTCTAGGACTCTGCCGATCATGCCTCCATTATAGCCTATGGTGAGCTTATGAGACATCCCATCACCTGAAGCAAACCATCTCCACATCCCATTCAACCTTAGCTCTCCCCATGACCAACTCTGCGGAGCTTGTCTTTGCTTACTTTTGCTACCACATTCAGCATGCGGTGCTGCACTCGGGCGTCCGCTCGCACCAGAGGAGTTTTATTTTAGACCTTTTGGAGCAGTAGGCTAGCGGATTGGACACTTAGATGACAAAACCAAGCTTGGTGGTCACTGAAGGTCTCAAAGAGGGCAGTCAAAGCAACATTTCATCTCCTGGGGACCATGAGTAGAAGAGCTCCCCATTGGGTGGTATCAGCCATTTCTCCCGTTTCTAGGACAAGCAGCAATTCCGACCAGGAGACCCGTAAACGGGTCACAAAACTTGGTGTTGCTGAGGGAATGGTGCCTAGGTACACCTGGAACATTTAATGAGGACATGCATGTGGTAACTCAATAGCCAAGGTTTGGGACAAAATAACATGGTATGCTCATGCTCTCACCTAGCAAAGTCCGTCCTAGTTTCTAGGACTGGTCCTAGAAAGCTGGGTACCTTTATCCGAGTAAGAGTAGCGGAGATAGCAGAGAGGTGTAAGAGGTACGAGGTGGCGCGAGGAGAGGACAAGTGGAAAGGGCCGGGATCACGATTACGGATCAGAGGTCAGAGGTATAACGAAAGCGACCTAGCGACCGCCCCAACCCTCGTCGCATATGCCCTCGCCGATCTTAGTGGGAAGACCACACTAGAAGTGAGTTCACTAGTCACTAGCGCCGGGAGGCGCATTCACAGCAACATGAGCAACAAGTAGCAGGTCCACACAGTCACCAGAGCTCAGTACGGAATGACGCACGCACGCACCACGGCCCGGGAGGCCAAATATTGACAAGCATATGCTTGTTGCCCACTCGATACCCCGCGCCCTTATTCACGCTGATCCTCCATCACAATCACATACGTAACACTCGGCCAAATTACAGAAGCACGCGCTCGCCCGCATAATGCCACCCCGATGGTAGCTTCAGCGCGCCGCGCCCCGCATCCACGACAGCCCAGGTCCTCACCGTCGCCCTCGCGATAGTAGCGCTGCCGACCGCCAAATGTTGCAGGGCCACGCGCGCACCGCATGACGAACCAAGGCGCAAAGCCCCACGTCAAGTGGGTCCGCGCACCCGACTCATTCGCCGCACCTTTCAATTCGATCCTTCTCTGACAGGCGCAAAGTATGGGTGCTGCATGGCCTCCTGCGGGTTGTGCGCCGCGGACGGGCGAATGGTATGGTGAGGGAGAGTCATGGGAAAAGCGAGGGTGGTCTGAGGCCATGGTGCGTGGCGGAGGGGCGGGGGGGGGTTGGCGGGGGGTATGCACTCACCACAGGCGAGGGTCGCTCTTGGTGGTCATAGCGCAGTAGGCGGTCTAGCAGATCGATCGCTTCGGGCGAGACGAGGTGCTGGTTCTCGGCGTTAATGAACTTTGACCACGGTTTGCGCATGTGCCGGCCAAGCAGGCCATCAAAGTGCGGGTCGAGCTCAAGGTTGTACTTGTCCAAGTAGTCAAAGAGCTCGTCGGTGCCGAGGACCTTCGCGATTTTCACCAGCTGGTCATAGTTGTCATGACCGTGAAAGAAGGGTTCTTTGCGGAATATCATGCCCGCAAACATGCAGCCTAAAGACCACATGTCGAGCGAGTAGTCGTAGTCCTGTAGATCCACAAGGAGCTCAGGCCCCTTGAAGTAGCGCGATGCGACGCGCACATTGAATTCGCGCTCGGGATGGTAAAATTCGGCGAGCCCCCAGTCAATCAGACGAAGCTGCCGCTTTTCGTGGTCAATCATAACATTGTGCGGTTTGACGTCGCGGTGCATGATGCCGTTGGAGTGTGAGTGCTCGAGTGCCTGTGGTGGGCACATGGGCAGCCGCCGGTCGTGCATGGCAGCACGTCTGTGCACGCACTCCCCCCCCCCCTCCGCGCGCCCGCCGCACGTCTGGGCACGCTCTGCCCCTCCCACCCACCCACCCACCCACCCACTCACCCCGCCCCCTGTCTCCCACCTTGACCTCCCTGTCCCCACCCAACCACTCACCTTGAGCAGCTCGTAGATGTAGAACCTAACATCGAAATCAGTCAGCGTCGGGTAGAGCACCTTGAAATCCGTGTTGTTCACGTGCTCGAAGATGAGCGAAGGTGTTTTAGACTGCGGATCTCTGACAATGTCGAGCAACTGGATAATGTTGGTTCCCCCCGCCAGATTCATGAGGATCTTGATCTCGCGTTTGATCTTCTTCTTCTTCACTGGCTTGAGGATCTTGATGATCACCTTCGAGCCGTCCGACACCCGAATCCCCTCAAACACCTCCGAATACTTGCCTCGCCCGACTTTACAGACGACTTGGTAGTCGTCCTGCTCTCCCCACTGGACCTGAAGGCTCTCATAGTCCCAGTACTCTTTGGGCCGACGGAGGTTGACGTCGGCGTGCCAGCGTGCCCTACGGAACGGTGGCGCCAGGGCGTAGGGGGAGAGGGAAGGAGGGGGGAGAGGCAGGGCGGAGAGGGGAGCGGCTGCGGACATCTTTCTCTCTCTCTACTCTCTCTACTCTCTCTCTCTCTCTCTCTCCCTCTCTCTCTCTCTCTCTCTCTCTCTCTCTCTCTCTCCCTCTCTGCGCGGCGCCAGCAGCGAGAGAGCAGAGCGCTGGGAGGGGGGACGGGGGGGAGAGAGGGGAAGAAGGGGGAGAGGGGGGGGGGAGAGGGGGGGGGAGGGAGTAGCAGCGGCGCGCCCGTCTGCCGTTCTACAACAAAACCATCTCGCGCGAAGGAAGGTCGGGGCCCCAAGGGTTGAAACCTTACTTCTTACTACTTCAGATCTTTAGATCTTTAATTTTAATTTTTAACAAATTTTTATGGGTCGCGGCGCGGCAAAGGAACGGGACTAGCGCTCACTCAAGACAGGACACCCTGCCGCGGCAAGCGCAAGCACCCTTCCCCCCTTATGCCACCCAGCTCTTCACTAGCTTTCTACCTGCGCTAGCCAGAGCGCCCCTCCCTCCACACTCAGACAGCCCCCTACGCCAGGATCCTGTTCTGGTCTCGCAGGCAAGGGGGCCTAATGGGAGGGAGAGGAGCAACTCCTCAGAGAGGAGCTGTGGGGAAGGAGATGTCTGAGTGGGGGCGCTATACCCTTGCGCTAGGCATGGGCAGCGACGCCGCTTCAAGACATGTCCTCCCTCTTGTCTTGAGTCGAAATTTTTGGTGCTTGAAACAGAGGGCAAGGGGGTTTGTGCTTCTTGGGTTAGTTGTAGTTGGAAGAGGGAGTGGGAGCGGGAGAGGGAGTGAAGTGTTGGAAGAGGGCCCAAGGCAGGGCACTGAGTTGTAGGTAATTGTGGCCCACAAGAGTGGGGTGAAAACGTGAAGTGTATCAACAAGGGTCTTGAGTTGAAGTTTTTGGTGCTTGAAACCGAGGGTGAGGGGGTTCGTGCTGTTTGGGTTGGTTCTAGAGGGAAGGGAGAGTAGGAGAGGGAGTCAAGTGTTGAAGGAGGGCCCAAGGCAGGGCACTGAGTTGTAGGTTCTTGTGGCCCACAGGAGTGGGGTGAAAACGAGAAGTGAGTCAACATGTTGAAAAACAGAGGCACAAGTTGCTCTCCGTAGGAGATTGATGGTTGTGAAGTGCCCTCCCATGTTGGGTGCACTGATGGTATCGTCGAATCGCCGCTGCCAGCGGCCGCGCGTCGGCCGCCCACGCTTACACGACGAGCACCTGTGCGGAGAAGATGAGGACATGTCAGAGCATGTTATCAGGAACGTGCCTAAGTGGGCGATCGAGCGTGGGCGCGCCTACTGCGGCTTATACTCCTGCCCGGAAGCAGCTACTAAGGTGAGTAGCTCCTCCCATCGACATAAGCAGGCACCGCGGGCTAAAGCAGGCTCAGGCGTTTGGTGCATGAAGTGCGAGCACGCTTACCACCCAGCGTGCTACAGCATCTTCCACCGTCTCGCGCGAGCGCAAGACGACATGACGGTCGCCACGCCACCAAGCAACAAAAAGTCGTCAAAGAAGCCAGCGAAGACGCGCGGCACGAAGAGGCGCCTCGTTGATTCGGACTGCGAGCCAGAGACCGACGACGAGGACAACTGAGAGTCGGACGGCGTGGGTGGGTGGGGTAGGTGGGGCTGTGTAGTCAGTCTGGGTGCGTCTCAGTGAGCGGGGAGGTGCCGGGAGTGTTTGAATGGGTCAGGCGGATAGTCAGATGCGTGCTCGTGCGTGTGCAGCTGCGTGGAGAAGCGCTAGTACTCAGGGCAACTAAAGCACCTTTCGTGGCGTGTGCGCGCATAGCCGCTTCGGTAGTACAAAAGCGTACCTGGAGCGCGTCGAGCGTCGAATGGGGACGAGTTACGGCTATGGGGGCTAGAATGGGTATCCACCCACACTCCCATACCACTCCTACCAACCACAGGGGGGCCTGGGAGGCATGGGAGCTGGCGCAGCGGCGCCGCGCCGGCGCGCAGCACCTCCGAAGGTGCTTCGCGTCTTAAGAGATACGATATATCGACGTCATCTTGTATCTTGTACGAGTGTGAAGGTCGATGGCTCCTTCACCGAGTGCGTCCCTTGGTTTAAAAATATTGCGTCGACGGAGCAACAGGGTGATGTTCACGGAAAGGGCCTGTATCTCCTCTCTCTAATCTCTCTCTCTCTCTCTCTCTCTCTCTCTCTCTCTCTGTCTCTCTCTCTCTCTCTCTCTCTCTCTCTCTCTCTCTCTCTCTCTCTCTCTCTCTCTTCCCTCACTTCTCTCTCTCTCGCCCTCTTTCTCTCTCCCTCCCTCCCTCCCTCCCTCTCTCTTGTCTCTCTCCCTCTCTCTCCCTCTCTCTCTTTTCTCTCTCTCTTCTCTCTCTCTTCTCTCTCTCTTCTCTCTCTCTTCTCTCTCTCTTCTCTCTCTTCTCTCTCTTCTCTCTCTTCTCTCTCTTCTCTCTCTTCTCTCTCTCTTCTCTCTCTTCTCTCTCTTCTCTCTCTTCTCTCTCTTCTCTCTCTTCTCTCTCTTCTCTCTCTTCTCTCTCTTCTCTCTCTTCTCTCTCTCTCTCTCTCTTCTCTCTCTTCTCTCTCTCTCTCTCTCTCTCTCTCTCTCTCTCTTCTCTCTCTTCTCTCTCTTCTCTCTCTTCTCTCTCTTCTCTCTCTTCTCTCTCTTCTCTCTCTTCTCTCTCTTCTCTCTCTTCTCTCTCTTCTCTCTCTTCTCTCTCTTCTCTCTCTTCTCTCTCTTCTCTCTCTTCTCTCTCTTCTCTCTCTTCTCTCTCTTTTCCACATCTCTCTTTCCACATCTCTCTTTCCACATCTCTCTTTCCACATCTCTCTTTCCACATCTCTCTCTCTCTCTCTCTCTCTCTCTCTCTCTCTCTCTCTCTCTCTCTCTGCTCTCTCTTCCCGTCTGGCTCGTCTGTATCCTCCTCTCTCCTCGCTGTCGCTCGCTCGTCCACACCGCCTCTCCCCTCCGACCCCCTCTCGACCGCCCTCCCCCTTCCCCCTCCCCGTCCACCCTTTCCCACCCCCTCTCTTTCCCCCGGATGTCCTCTCATCCCGACCCGCTCCAGCCTCCCGGCCAGCCCAAGCCGAGGAAGCTGATGGGCATCGTATACAACACAAAGGTGAGGGGAAAGAGGGGAAGGGGGCACCTCAAGCTGAATCGGAGAGGAACGAGGGGTTGAGCCCACACTTTCGTTGTATGCCTCTCCCTGTAGTCCATGCTCTTCTGGAGCTTCGTCTTCTTTGTGCCGCCGCTCGTCATGGTCGCTTTTAACGGCGGGCGCCTATCCATGAGCCGCGAGGAGCTACTTGCCACAGAGACTGCACGGCGAAAGGTGTGCTTGTGCCGTGCGCGTCGCCATTCGAGGGTCCAGTCCTCCTCACATTGGCTCGCGCGTTCTTTGACCTGTGTTATCCCCTTTTGCACTGCAGTTAAAGAAGGACGAGGAGCGAGAGGAGGACGAGAAGCAGGCGATGAATCGCGTGCTCTTCGAGGCGAACGATAGCTCCAATGGCTTTAGGCAGAGTTGGGCGATCAAGCGCGACCAAGAACGCGAGCGCAGGAGGCTCGAGCGCGAGCTGGCCAAGCAGCAAGAGTCTTGACATTTGCGCAGTGACGCAGGGCACCCTGAGCTGTCCTGCGTGTGCCGCCTGAGCGCACTTTGCCAGATGCACTACGTTTCATACGTATCGCATGAATAGTGCCAGACGTCGCCTTCCTTGACTGACGATAATGTATGAGAGCGCGGGCATGCCCGTGGTGACGGTGATGTTGGAGCCGGCGGAACTAAGATTCTTCGCCGGCAGGCTGGATGTGGGCGAACCCGCGATGGCGGCGTCGTTGGTTGACATGTGGCAATTGCTCTACTATCGACATTCTAGTGCTTGGTAGCGCTTGGATCGATCGGCGCACAACATAAGAACACGTGACGATCATGATGCTCACCACTAGCCGCAGCATAAGTAAGTGGATGACAGTTCACGCGTCTGCAGGAGAAATTCGTTACGGCCGCACGCCACTCCATTGCTGCCACTTGGGCTAGTAACAACATGGATTTGGGGCGAACCGGATATTGTAACCGCACATGCGGCCGTAGACCCACTACTTACACGTAGCATACTTTCTACACCCCCACTCGTCCAGCCCTTCACTCCCCGCCATCAGGCGGCTCCCCGCGTGCACTACTAGGGGGATTGGGGTGAAAGGCTTAGGCTTAGGTATGGTCCGGTGGCCCGCGCCATCCCCTAGTGATCCGTTCCCCCTCCCCATCGTGTTCACACATAGTTTACACGGGGACAACTATCGTTCAAACGATAGGGTTATGGAGCTGCCCTCTCCATCCCACCCCGCCGCGCCGGGCCGACCAAGTCATAACGGACGCCACGCAACCGCAGCGACCGCCTCATGCTCATGCAGAGATGCAGAGCTGACGAATTGGGATGGCCCAGACCCAGAGGACCTGAGGGCAATGAGGAGGGTGGCAAGCCGGCGGCAGGCGCGGCTGAAAAGACGACTTCGGAGACGATGACGGGCTGCAGCCCGTCAGCAAAGGAAGGCGGGCAGGCGGGATTGGGTGAGGGCGAGGACTGCGGTAATCGACTCCAAAGATTCCGATGCTTGACGAGCGAGCCTATCGATTGCATGTTGGCGGCGAGCGGTGAGGGTGGATGAAGTAACCGCGGCGGCAACTATGTCGGGAATTTCAGAAGAATCGAAAGAATGGGCGTCACTCTTCTCGAGATGGAGAGGATCGTGATCGGGCTTGAGAGCAACTAAGCGGGATAAGCCGTCGGCGTCCCAGTGAGTGACTCCAGGCTCCAGGTTTGTGCACGACGTCGAATCGATATTCGGCTAGCTTTAGGACCCATCGCATGAGGCGCGAGGCTGGACCACCGGTGACTTGATCTTTCATCGTGTGAAGCCAGCGCAAAGCTGAATGGTCTACGACGAGGGTGAAGTGTCGACGGAACAGCGCGCGGGGGGGGGGGGGAACGAACGCCGGCCGGAGGAAACGAACCGCGCGCGGAGGAGAAGAACCTCGCGCGGGGGGGGAATAATATAACGGCCGAAGGCGACGGATGGCACGCCGAGGAAATGAACCTGCCGCGGGGGGGGGGCGAGGGACCGAGGGCACGGCGGGGCAGCGTGGGAGGGCGCGAGGCCGATCTCGGAGCGAGATCGCGTCCTTTCCCTCGCGGAGCGCGGAGAGACCCCCCACGAGATATCTTGGGACCGGAGAATGTTTTGGACGAATCTTCCTGCCGTCGGCCGAGGAGAGGCGGACGGAGAGAAAGAGAGAGCGAGTCTCGCAGAGCGACTGCAGAACGAGAAGTCGAAGTCATGCCGGTTTATTACCTTAAACGAGCCAACAATTATAGTAACAGCAAAAACAAAATTCGAATCGCAAATTTCGAGACCAAAATCTGCAAACCTGGACTTGAGACCATGGGGAATCCGAATCTATGTGTCTTGTGCGTCAGTGGCAACACGGGGAACTGTTCAATTGTAATTGTGAGCGCGTACCTTACACGAATATTCATGCCTACAGCCTTCAGATGTCAGATGGGCAAGAATACAACAACATCGAGCGGACGGCGAGAGGCGAAGGCGAGTGAGAGGGGTGCTGTGGTGGCAAGGGCTGACGAGAGCGAGAGCGACGGATGACGACTAATAAAAAATTTTCCAACCGGGAAGATGCGCACCTGCACTGAGCCGCTGGCCGATGCGGCACGCCGACGCAGGTGAAGACGCTCGTGAAGGTGTCCCTGCAGGCCCTGCAGAGACCCCGGGTGGTGTGCCCCACCACTTGATCAATTTTGGCTCTCAACTTGCAATCCCACGGGAGCACGATCAACAGCCACCTTGGCGGGCTACTGGCCGCCCAGCGCGCCCCGTTCACCATGTCTTCACCTGCACCTGCACTTCCTGCACTCTCACCTTCACCTGCACCTTCACTGAAGATAAAACTTCGGGCACCAGCACCTTCCCAGTTGGAAAATTTTTTTATTGACTGACGACAGGACGACGGACAGAGACACCAAAAAAACACTCCGACTCTCGCCCCACGACTTTCTCACATAACTCGACTGAAATCGAAATCAAACCCAAACAGTCCGTTCAGACGACAACGGACGACGATCAAAGGGCGATCTGTCGGCGATCTCGTCTGGAAGGGGAATCGCACCATAACGACGGAAGTAAGGGGCGATCCTGCCGCGCAGGATTCCAAGAGACCTATCGAATAAGACGAAAGAAGTGCGATGGGCCTCAGGGGGAGATACGAAGAGGTCGCAAATTAAAATTAAAGCTGATTGCCCCCAGTAGCATATGAAGAAACGCATGGAAGATAGCAAATTAAACCTATTTGCGAGGCGCCTGGGAGGATAATAAAACAACTGAGCGTCAGTACCACTACTCTCACTAGCCCGGTACCAACACGACAGCCCTCAGCGCACCTGCCCGTACACCTTGGCGCGTGCTGTTGACACGGATACATACTCCTATGCACCCCTCCAAATCTCCCCCTGCCTCTCCCTCGCTGGCGCTCCTGGGCCTCAGGGGCCCCACTCTGCACCTGTCTGCCTGTCGAACAGGGGGGGAGGGGGGGTTGGAGCGATGGGCAGGCCACAACAGGCCAGGACGCGCGAGGCAAGCGAGCCTGCCAGGGAGAGAGTGGGTCAGCAGAGGAGTGGGCTCCTAGCAAGCTATCAGGCGTGCCAGGAGCATGGGTGGTTCCTCCCCCATGGCAGGGGAGGAGTGGAGAGAGAGGGGGGCTCGTGCCCCCCCATGGGCGAACTAAGTATAAACTGAGTTGACAGAGATTCAAAATTAGATAAGCTAGAATACAAAACTGCACGTAAACATAAAATAAAAATGGTCCTCTTTCGATGGAACGCGACATGAGATCCCCGCCTCCCGCCGCTGCCTAGCACCAGCATCCGTATAGCATCAGCAGGCCCACTCGATATGATCTGGGCCTATCGAACATCGGACGAGCATGCGAATGAGATCTCGATCTCCGCATTGTGTACCGTCTCACGTCTCATGTGATCTCTTGCTCTCTCGATCGAGAGGAGATTCCCCCGTCATCAGCGCTCCCTCGCTCCTCCCGCCCATCCGCCCCATCCCAAACGGATGGGCGCGTGGCCACTTCCGTGGAACTTCTTCGGCCCACTCGAGGATGCCGCGCGGGGAGATCAGACGAGAGCACACGAGAACAGACGGAGATGACCGCTGCGGAGCCTCCGGCTGTCGGCAGCCGCATCCCTCTCCACCTCGTCCT
The DNA here is from genome assembly GCA_018136815.1 of Isochrysis galbana. NCBI lineage: Eukaryota > Haptophyta > Isochrysidales > Isochrysidaceae > Isochrysis > Isochrysis galbana. Next base: position 4,686,766 of record CM030936.1, read on the forward strand.
CTCTCTCTCTTCTCTCTCTCTCTTCTCTCTCTCTCTTCTCTCTCTCTCTTCTCTCTCTCTCTTCTCTCTCTCCCTCTCCCTCTCCCTCTTCCTCTCTTCTCTCTCTTCTCTCTCTCTCTCTCTCTCTCTCTCTCTCTCTCTCTCTCTCTCTCTCTCTCTCTCTCTCTCTCTCTCTCTCTCTCTCTCTCTCTCTCTCTCTCTCTCTCTTCTCTCTCTCTTCTATCTCTCTCTCCCCCCCCCCTCTCTCTCTCTCTTCTCTCTCTCTCTCTTCTCTCTCTCTCCCTCTTCCTCTCTTCTCTCTCTTCTCTCTCTCTCTCTCTTCTCTCTTGTCTCTTCTCTCTCTCTCTCTCTCTCTCTCTCTCTCTCTCTCTCTCTCTCTCTCTCTCTCTTCTCTCTTCTCTTCTCTTCTCTCTCTCTTCTCTCTCTCTTCTCTCTCTCTTCTCTCTCTCTTCTCTCTCTCTCTCCCCCCCCCCCCTCTCTCTCTCTTCTCTCTCTCTCCCTCTTCCTCTCTTCTCTCTCTTCTCTCTCTTCTCTCTCTTCTCTCTTGTCGCTTCTCTCTCTCTCTCTCTCTCTCTCTCTCTCTCTCTCTCTCTCTCTCTCTCTCTCTTCTCTCTCTTCTCTCTCTTCTCTCTCTCTTCTCTCTCTCTCTCTTCTCTCTCTCTCTCTTCTCTCTCTCTCTCCCTCTCCCTCTCTTCTCTCTGTCTCCCTCTCTCTCTCTCTCCTCTCTTTTCTCTCTTCTCTCTGTCTCCCTCTCCCTCTCTCTTATCTCTCTCTTCTCTCTCTCTTTCTCTCCCTCTCTCTTCCTCTCTCTCCCTCCCGCCTCTCCCTCTCTCCCTCTCTCTCGCTCGCTCGCTCGCTCACTCACTGGGGATCTGGTGGGCCGAAAGGCGTGCAGCATGTCAGAATCAAGCGACGATGGCAAGGATCACTTTGCTTTCCGTAGGCACACTGAGGAGTTCAGAGGCCTCACACTGGCAGAGGATCAGGTTGCAGCGCTCAGCGCCTGCTCTCAGCCGTTTGATCCAGTCCCTGGGCAAGTCTCCCAGACAATCGAGGTAGGCGGGCCGTCATACATGTCATCGGACTGCCGCTTCTTTGCCGTGCAGCCAATGCCCTACCCTGCCACCGCATTCGTTGGCGGTGCAGCTCATCAGCGCTTCTTGATGTCCGGCTGCGCCGACACCGTCTCGGTGGATTCTGCGACTGCTGTGGAGATGGAACGTTTCCCCGAGGCCCGCCGGCGTAGACAGATCCGTGCATGGGCCTTGCCGAGCTCGGCCGATCCTGCTTACGTCGCCTACCAGGTGCCGGTGCGCTCGTCTGCCGGCAGGAGCCAGGAACTTCTACATGCACCGATTCAGCAAGGGGTGCTCCGGGCAGATCTCCCGCAGATGGTCTCCGTCGCTGCTTCCAATGACCAACGACGTGCGGGACGCTTCGGGCGCGCGCACACGGCTGGCACTCCGATGCCGAGGCGAATCGCTGGTGCGCAGCTGGCGCTTCCAGGTGGCGAGCAGTCAGCGACGCACTCAGGTTCGCCTTGTACGCAGCATGCCATTAGCCAGAGACAACAAGGCCCAGTGCCGGCAGTCCTCATGCCTCAAACTCGGCTCCCCTTCAGCCTGCGTTCGCCGCATACTCCTGCCGGAGCTTCCGTTGGTACCTCTTCTTTGCCACCAGTGCCTCAATCTGCTTCATTGTCGTCGCCCTCTCCCGGAGCTCCCGCCACTAGCTTGCAAACGAAGTCACAGCGAAAGAGGCCTCACCGCACTTCTTCAGGCCGCTGTTGTGAAGAGTGCGGGGCGACGGAGACCCCAAAGTGGAGAATGGCCGGCCGGTTGTGCAATGCATGCGGCCTGCACGCTCGCAAGAAGAAAACGAAGGAGATGAAGAAGACAGCGACCGAGCTGCTCGAGCGCTCTAGCTTTGATGCGCACACCAGCAACCCGCTGTTCTCCTCCGCGTGGTCATTGCCACCTTCAATGCCGTTGCAGATGCCAGTCGCCGTCGCGCTCGCACAACCACTGGGGGCCGAGCCGGATCCGTCGTTGGCGGATTCTGAAGCCGCTGGCGTGGCAGGTCCTTCTCACTTCCATCTTGCCTCGCCTGCGCGATGGCCTCATCCGTCGGTGCAAAGGGGCTCGTCGCCAAATGCCGCCATCTCGGCAGCTCGGCACCACATAGCCGACGAGTTCCGGCGTACCGATGTTCCAACACCAAGAGGTGGAAGCCTTCGAGTCGAGGTGGCGCAGCAGACTGAGCCCACCAGCTCCCAAACATTTGGCGAGCACGGCCATGGAAATATGAGCGTTGCCGGATGTAGATCAACAGATTTCGTGCAGCAGAGCAAGGATGACAAGTTCTCGGAGGAGCCGCGATGTGAAGAGCTATTTCAGAGCACCCTGCCCGATGACGTCTACTTGGGCTCGCCACACAAATCCAACCAGGCAGAAGAGTTTCACCGCAATTTACTCCGTGAGGCAAGCCCAATTCTGCTGGATGCGCCGCACAACGCGGAGCGCTTCCACCACAGCCAGTTTGCAGATGACTGCCCGGGTGCGTCAAATGCCTCATGCAACGGAGAGGACTTGCACCAAAGCCCCTTGGAAGACGATTGCCCGGCAATGTCGGACCTATCGCGCAATGATGAGCAACTTCGAAGCAGTTATATACACGTCGACGACTGCCCAGGCCTAGAATTGGCTGCCTTCGAGGAGCTCGAGCCCCGCGTCTAAACACGCGATGAGGCAGAAGTCAACGGATCGGACGACCTCGACGTGAGCGGCCTCAATCAATGGAATCTGATGGCTTAGGATCTTTGGACGAGATTATTCAACGCATCTGCTTGAGCACTCCTGAGCTCATCAGCATACAAGGAAGTTTCACCTTCGGCTTATCGGCCACCGTCGCGAGTTGGCGTTTTGAATGCCCCATCGGGCCCGGGACCATGTGCAAACCATACCGACCGACCTCCGTATGATAGCATAACGCTAGGTGTGGGGTGTATTTCTGATGTAGACAGACAACAAAAGCGCTCCCCTGGCAAAGGCTGGGATAGGCTTTGCGCATCACAAACGCTTTGCACCACATCTTCTTTGTAATCGATGGAAATGATCAAATTCGGCGCAAGGAGCAAACCCTGCCGTTCACCGCCATGCTTGCTAGCGGCTTGTGTCGCAGGCAAGAGAGACGATTAAACGAAATTCTTTCAGCTTTCGAGATTGCTAGGGTGCAGATCATCTGTGCACGGGGCCTTGTGTACTCGCGATAGGGAGAAGCATCATTGGCTTTTATCAGCCGCTTGCCATCGCGCTTGTGCCTCAGCCCACAATCGCAATCGATGTGTGTTTCCCATTGCATGCACTGCCCTTCCGTACGTGGATAGTCCTTCCACCGTCGTCACGCCCGTCAACATTGCTGCTATGTGTGAAATTGTGCGTGCCTCTTCACGGTCGTGTGTCGCAAAGCTTACTGGAGCGACGCTACGAGGACTTTGGGTGCGACGTGTTCTGGACCGTCATCCTCAAGAAAGCGCAAGGGCCAAGGGTTCGACGAGCCAATCCGGGCATCAGGGTGCGAAGCGCCCAGGCCATGAGCCATGAACGAGCATGATGCATGTAGAGTCGCCGTGCATGTAGATAGGAGCCGTCATCCTGCCTGTTTCAATCCGTCGAATTGTGATCTGTACGTATGTAAGCGTGCTTGTGCTTTCGAATGCCATGCATGGATGTGGAGTGTTGTTGGTTGCGATTGATCGATGCTGTATGTAGCGATAGGAGCTGGAAGGAGGGTCTTGTTCTAATTCGTATAGGTAGGGCCCTACAACAAGTACGCGCTTAAAAAATCTCCCAAGTATCCCCGCTACATGTGTGGCATGGGTGAGCTTTCCACCCCCTCCGTCCACTCCACAACCACCCTCGCCTCCTCCCCCTTCGGCTCAACCACCACCCTCTCCACCTCCGTCAACTCCACCAGCGCCGTCGCCTCCTCGCCCTTCAACTTCACCGCCTTCGCCTCCTCCTCCCTCAACTCATCTCCGCCCCCGCCGTTGCCTCCGCCGCCACCCTTGCCACCTCCTCCATCGACTCCACCACCACCATCTAATCCTCCGCCGTCCACTTCACCGCCGCCATCAGCTCTTCCTCTGTCAACTCGACCATCTTCCCTCCGCCTTCAACTCCACCACCGCCTTCGCCTCCTCCTGCCTCAACTCCACCATCTTCCCCCCGCCGTCAACACCGCCGCCGCCGCCACCTCCTCCTCCATCTCTCCCCCCGCCGTCAACTCCACCACCAGCTTCACCTCAGAGGTGAGAGAGGGAGAGAGGTTTGAGAGAAGAGAGAGGTTAGAGAGAGAGAGGTGGAGAGAGAGAGGTAAGAGAGACAGGTAAGAGAGAGAGGTTAGAGAGCTTAGGGAGAGGTTAGAGAGAGGTTAGAGAGAGAGAGGTTAGAGAGAAGAGAAGAGGAGAGGCGATGGGCCGCACGGTGCGTCGGCCTCGCGGCAAGCGGCGTCGGCACGAATTTGCGGCTTCTGACGCATCGTGCGAGAATGCCTGCGCGTCCCTCGTGAGACGGATGGGCTACTCCCCCTCTCCTTTCCAGCGCGCCGTCTGGCGCGCCGCAGGGGAAGGCAGAGACGTGCTCTGCATCGCTCCGACCGGAAGCGGAAAGACATTTGCTCTTGCTCTACCTCCTCTCTCTCTCTCCTCGGGCTGGGACGCGGGCGCAGGGCCTCGCGCGCTCTACTTGGTGCCAACGCGAGAGTTGGCCGCGCAAGTCTACGCCGTCTGCGCCCAGGGGATGGCTTCCTGCGGGCTTCGGATCTCTGCAGTGTATGGAGGTGAGAGCTTTGGAGCGCAGAGGAGGGAGGCAGAGGGCGCGGGCATGCTCGTGGCCACGCCGGGGCGGCTACTCGATCTGATGGGAATGCAAGATAAGAGCAGCACACCCGCAGGTCGGGCACCGAAGCGGCCGCTCGAGCCGCTTGGGGTGGCCAGTGTGCGATATGTCGCAATCGACGAGGCCGACAAGATGCTCTCAATGGGCTTGCGCCAACAGGTCGAGGCGATCTGCAGTGCTGTGAGGCCTGCGCGCCAGCTCGTGTTCGCCACCGCCACCGCCACCGCCGAACTCCTCACGCTCTCCACCGCCCTGCAGCGCGATCCGCTAACGGTCACGCCTGAGAGCATGGGCGGGGCAGTTGCAGATGGCAAGCTGCAAGTCGCTGACGGGCAAGAGAGCGCCATGATGGACAGTAGTGAGGCCACAGCTGACCGGCGAGTTGGCAGTCGGCCGGGCCCGATTGAGAGCCAGGATGCGGCCGAGGAGGCGCTGCTGCCCACTGTCCCACCTAGCATCACGCAGCACGTGTGGGTGGTCGCGGAGCACAAGAAACCCCGTCGGCTATTGCGGCTGCTCCAGTCGTTGCAGCCCGATGTGGCCGAGAGCGCGCTGCCGCACCGCGTCATCGTCTTTGCCAATACCTCCAAAGGAGTCCTCTTCATCTGCGGGCTGCTGGCCCGGCACGGTCACCGAGCGGCGGCGCTGGTCGGATCGATGGAACAGCGGGACCGGCAGCAGACGCTCGAGCAGTTCCGATCTGGATTGATGCCTGTCCTTGTCGCCACCGATGTGGCTGCACGGGGCCTCGACATTGAGGGGCTGCGCACAGTCGTCTGCTGGGACGCCGGGAGTAATCTTGCCCAGTACGTGCACCGTGTCGGCCGATGCGGCCGACAAGGCGCGAAAGGGACCTCATACGCCTTCTTCTCGCGCAAGCTGAAGCCACTCGCGCCCGCACTCGTGCGCCTGCTCGAGGCGTCAGGGCAAAAGGTCGAGGCGTTGTTGCGAGAGCTGGCCGAAGAGGGCTGTGCGGAGGGCTGCGCACGCGACAACTCCGACGCGGACGAAGAGGGGCACAACACAGAGGCGATACTGCCCGACGCCGAGGCCAAAGCGGATGAGGACCCGACGCCAAAAGCAAACGCCGAGGAAGATCGCTTCGATGTGCAGGCGAGTGCTTGGCTGCTGCGTAAGATGGTGAGTCCCATTACGGGAGTTGCGGCAACTTTTGTCACGGACGGCTTCAGTGGGTCTCGGGAGAAGATGAAGAAAGGGAAGAAGCAGCGCAAATAGGAGGTGCGGCCTCCAGAGGTCGGGAGCGATGGCGAGGCAGTAGACTTGGTGCTTGCCAACATTCGGACGTCGAGCCCGCTTAGTCGTGCTAAAGCTTCCCAATTCTTCGCCGTTCGGAAGCTCTGGATCGGGCTGGGTCAAGGTATAGGGAATGAGGTTAGAGATAGCGTGAGTACCGCAAAGTGACCACTGCAGCTTCTATTCACCTCATCATATTATAGCGGGGCGTTGGGCGTGTGGTCAGTAGGCGTTAGGAGGATGTGTGCATATGTGCAACATCATATGCCATATGCGTTGTATGCAATTTTTTTTGTGATTGACCTCTCGAACTATCGTTAAAACGATAGGGTCATGGAGCGCGCGCCGCCTCCCTCCCTCGCTGCCGCCGCCCTCGCTGAGATGGACGAACTGCTGATGGACACCCGACACCACGCTGTCGCCGAAGAGACCGCGCCCAGACGACACGCCCAGCCAGGTGGGCACAGGAGCCGCTACACCACGCCACCGCATCACCGCGAACAGCGCACGCACAGACCTCATGGTGACCACCATGCTGGACCACAACACTCACCTCACCTTCCACAGCCACACCCACCACACTCCACCAGCGGGACACTCCAATAGGGAAGGCCTCCGGGCCTGGCCCCTACACTGCCGCGGTACCGCCCTCCGTGCTCGTGCACGAGGGGCCGGCCCGGCGCCATCAAAAGCCCAGCCCCTCTGAGGGTTGGCACACCTTTTGCAATACGTATTGTAGTGTTCTCTGCTGGACCCAAAAGATGGGAGCGTCGGAAACAACGAGTGCTGGCCACGGACGGAGACGACAAGATCGACAAGAAAACCACCATGTACGCGACGATATCCGCTAACCTATCGATACATGGCAGAACGAAGGTGGCGAACTTTCTCGTATACTCCATACCAAGATATTGGCTGCAAACGCTAGCGGCCCCAAGATCATTCCACGCGTCGGTGAAAAAATGCGTAGACAGACTACTGTGGGGCACAAAGTCACCCGCTTTACGCCCAGGGCGGATAGAGACAGGAAGGACGTCATCATCGACAACCTATTCATATTCCCGAAAGGAAACGCCCCGAAGTCACTGTGCACACTATATCTACTAGCGTGGAGATATATCATCACGGATTTCTATAGAATACACTACGACGGGGTATAGAGTTGTCAGAGGAATCAATTCTAATAAGAGTAATAGAAAGATACACCACGCTAAGCAAAGCACTACTCTATGCACAAAACACCGACTCGGCGAGAACGGCCCAGGCGGGAATGGGACGGAAACCCAAAAAGAGAATAGATATTAGCGACTTGAGACCCGTGTACACATTAAACGACAAAAACGGGCTGAAACCCAGCGAGGAGCTAGCTGAGCTGGCCACCAAGCTGGGGATAGCACACGCTGTCGAAGGGGCCAGGGAATAACACAACAATGGCGATGGAGCAACGTACACGTCACACAGACAGACAAAAAAGAGGCGTACACGGTGTACACGCAACCGATACAGACCATAAGCCCAACAAGCACCCAAGTGGGCACGAGGGACAACAACTCGGAACAAAAGGCCTGCCCAAACCCCAAACCCACACTCCAAACCAGGCCTTAGGTAGTGCACCGAGGCCGGACCCTGGAAACCGAAAAAAAAGGAATAAAGGGGGGCAGGGGAAGAGGTGGAGGGCACGTGTGCAGTGTTGCTGGACTCATGTTGTTGTGTCCCTCCTCGCGGGCTGTGATGGGTGAGGAATGCACGATTGCGCTTTCGTGGAGTGAGAGGTTGTGTGGAGTGTTGATATGATGCCAACCATAAAGTTTGTCCCAAATTAATCGGCATAGCGGGCACGCACCTGATACTGAGAGCAGATGTACACCGGCGGCGAGCGCCCCGCGCTACACACATGTCGCGCCATCTCGTGAAGTGTATGAGCGCTCCCTACAGTGAGTGAGTGGGAGACGAAGGAACAGAGGCAGCTGAGCAGAGGCATGGTGGGCGGTGGGCGAGGGCGTCGAGAGCTGCTCACCGGCCACGGCAGTGGTCCGGCAGTGGCAGTGGTCCAAGATAATGTGCCACCATGGCCTCGCGACTCCCTCTCCCTCCCGGTCCACCAGAGCCCCTACTCCTCTCGCCTCGCGCTATTGTCAGACTTTTGTACAGCCGTTTTGGGCCCACTCGACCTGCTGCGACGGTCGTGTGAGAACGACGCATGCGCGACGAAGCAACGCTGGCAGGGCAGTGTGCCTGCGGTTCCGTCTCACCTGTGGGAGCCCTGTGGCAGCCCGCATAGTGGCTAGGCACCGAGGACGAGAACGAGAGAATTATAACGATAATACCGAACGACGAAGAGAAGCCTAACGAGCGTCGATTCGCGAATGCGACATTTCCGCCTTCAGGCGTGGAGTGTTCATGTTAATTTATTTGCGCGCGCGGCTTTTTTCAACCTTTCTTCCACTTCTGGGGTGAGCCGCATCTTGTCTATTTTGGAAAAGCGCCACAACTTTACTTTCCACAATACAAAGAAGAGAAGCAGGGTCAGTGCGACTCCCACTCCACCTCCAACTCCGACTCCTATAATACCCATCGCCCCGAATGCAAGTATGATTGATGCAAAGGTAATCGAGATTGATTGAGATGAACATGCCAAAGATAGGAGCCCTCATTCTCTTCAGTCGCTCCACCTCATAGTAACCATTCGTATCATACAAATAAATCCACATGGTATGCAACAAAAAAGAAATTGGACGTCTTACTTTGGATTCTTTTCGGTGGGTCGCTTGGACAGTTATTTCCACACGAGAAGCGAGAAGGATCAAAAATACTGCGAGCACAACGCCTCCGACGGGGGAGGGGGGGGGGGGGATAGGCGAATGGACGGTGTTTCCCACTTCTTGAAATTGTCGATGCCATTGTGCACTTTGCGCCCATTCCGAGATCATAAAATGTGGTTTATGATCTCCGGCTGAGGCTCGTTAGAATTGGCTGTGATGTGCTTTTAAAGCGGCGTCGGCCGCATCACTTGATCGGCCGGCGCGGCGGAGTGGGAGGAGGGGAGCGTGGCGCGCTCCACGACCCTTTCGTTTTAGCGATAGTTAGTTAGGAGCAGCATGAGCACTCTGTCTCACGCCATGCAAGTAGCGGTTAGCCTGTCAAGAATTTTTGACATGCTGATAGCGCTTGCACCTGAGTACATCAATGTCTACGATGATCCACGTCTGTACTCATACGTGGCGTTGTGCGAATAATGCCGCCAGCCAAACAGCTCAATAGAAGGTCGGCCTATCACGGCCAACCCGCCGCAACTGGCACACAAGGAGCGAGGGGACGCGCTTTAGGGACGGGCACTACGACAGTATGAAACAACGAACGAAGTCAACACATAAAGACAGTGACGCTGTGCACGCGCGTCGAGGGCTTCGGCAGGAATAATGCGACCCCAATACTTGTACTCAAACGACGCATTGTCTTCGGCAAATGCTGTGAGAAACGCACCGACGTCGCCCCGCACCATCATGACGACAGTTAAGACGGCCCGTCATCGCCAGAACGGCACGCCTGCATGTGGCAACGACGGAAACTCAGGCACGGCACGTGCTCGTTTGAGCTGCTTACTCTAGAAGCGGACGCCGACGATGGCCCTTGCTGCGATGCGCCTCACTGTCTCGCCTCAGCGGAACGCCGGAATCAGCACGGACCGATTCAGAGCGCGAGCCGACGGTCATTCGGTGGTGGCGTGTCAGCGTAGGGGTCACACAACCAACCCATCGCTCACTATTCAAAATGAGCCGAACTCGCCAAAGCACGCCAGCTCGGCACGCAAGCGCTATTAACTGCCAACCTTCCGCCTGCTCGTCGCATCGGCCGCTGGCAAGCCTTCGCCGCTAGAAGCGCGGCGCATGGGCAGCGTGTCGCGGGCGCCCGAGTTGCCCATGCCTGTCTTGGCCACGATGGGCGAGAGCTCTTTGGAGGTTGGGCGCGCCTCTTTGGCGAGCACGCGCGTCGCGCCGAAACAGACAAGGAGTGCGGCAGCGGCGGTGGCGTAAACAAGATGCTCCGGCATGGCGCCGGCGGCAAGCAGGACGGCGATGACGAGACCATTGAGCAGCACCCGGAAGACGGCCATGGTTGAGGCGCGTTCCGCGTCGGCAATCTCGCCTACGCGCAGCAGTGCGATGGCAGGCCAATAGATGCCGAGGAGCCCTTCGAACAAGGCAAAGGCGACGAGCAACGCCTCATAAGATCGCGAGAAAATGGGCACGGCCATGCAAGCGGCGGAGCCGGCGAACACCATGCCTAGGCAGCCGATGGGTGTGAGGATGTCCGCCAGCACGTAGAAGAGCTGCGCGCCCGCCATCTTGCACACCATGAAGGAGGAGAAGACCAGGCCATGTGGGATGGCGCGCGGTGCGCGCAATTCGAGGGAAGGAGTCCACATGAAGACAAAGACGTATAGCGCCGTTTCGTACAGCGCGTTGATGAGACCAAGGCAGAGCAGCGTGCGCGACGAGGTGACTGTGCGCCACGAGCGCCACAGCGAGGCGGCGGGGCTGGCCGAGCGGTCACCGTAGTGCTCCCTCCACGTCCACTGGCACCTGCAGTGGGCGTTCAGCGGCCAGTCGGCAAGAGCAGTCAGGCAGGCTCGCAAAATCGGCGGGAGGCCGCGAACGACGGGTGAGGGTGGCGATGGCGCGGTACGTACAATGCTGACGCGGCAAGGAGCACCGGCACCGCAAGGTTGAAGGGCGCGCTGAGAGGGCTCGGACCGCGAGGCGGGGTGAGCAGCGCAATGCAAAAGTGGCCAACAACGCCCGCAACGACGGCAGATACAGCGTAGACAAAGGACGAGGTGGCGAACATTTCAGTGAGCAGTTGTGACGGTAACCTGCAGGCCTAATAGTTGGAAGGGAGCCAGATAGGGGCGATGATGAGAGGCGCGGCGTCAGCCGGCGAGCGGCCCGCGGCCGCGTCGACCGCCCGAGCACGCGCCGGCTGGAAGGCAATGCATTTCAAGCTCCAGGAAGCGCCAGCGGTCCGTTGACCATGTATCCGATGCGCACACCTCAGCCTCGGCGACGAGCCATGCCTCGAACGAGGTGAAGAGGATGGAGTAGGCGACGCCGCCCAGCAGCCGGCTCATCTGCGTTCGGAGGCGCCACGGTCGGCGTGGGAAGAGGGGGTAGGATGGGAAGGAAGTATGCGCTCGGGTGCAGGCCTAGCCCACCCGTACGCGCGGCGGCGCACCACAAGCGAGCCAACCGCGGGCGAGTTGGCGAGCAAGCACGAGAGCGCGTAGATGAGCCCGTAAGCTACACAATTGCGCCGGTGGCCACCGACGTCACCAATAGCGCTGGAATAGGTGCCGAGCGTGGCAGCCGAGCCATAACCGACGACGAAAAGTAGCGCAATCTGTGGCATCGAGTAACCGTGCGACGCATAGAGCGCGTAAAGATATCCACCTTGGATCCAGTCGCCAAAGGTGGCGAGCGAGTACGCGATGAGGTAACGGTTGCGCAGTCGTAGGAAGGTGCCCCGATGGCTTTCAATGTCGACAGTTGGTGAGTCAAACTCGCCTCCGCTCCGCTCCGGCTCATCCTCCTCGTCACGGTGGCGCTCAGCCGCCTTGTGCCTCCCGCGAGAGTAGACCCACGCGGCGAGACAGAGCGCCGAAGAGAAGATGAGAAGGCCAAGCTCCTCGCGATCGGCCGAAGCCAGCGTAGAGGCCTGTGAGACCCAGTCGAGCGGCGCGGGCGGCGAGGGCGGAGGGGGAGATGCCAGTGCAGCAGGCCGTGAGGCACCCGGGCCGTGTGAGGCGGCAGAACGCGAGGAGGAGAAGGCAGCCGGGGTGCGCGCTGCACGCGCAGTTGCGCGCGAGGCAGCGCGCGAGGCCATATTATGCGACACAGATGGAAGGGAAGGGGCGCTTTCAGGCAAAGATAATGAGGACGAAGTGGCGGGAGCGGAAGAGGCTGCCGCCGAGGCGGTGCGCACGGCGGCGCGCGCGGCGTAGGGCAGTGCCGTAGCCGCGGCGGCGGGCAGTGAACCGGAGATGTGGGAGACACGCGAGGAAGCAGTGGTCAGGGAGGCGGCGGGGGGGGCAGATGCAGAGGTGGCGGAGAGAGAGGCGGGAGAGGGGGAGGAGAGTGAACTGAACTGTGAATGTTTGCGGAGCCTAGCGTGGTGAGAAGTTGCGGAGGAGCTGAGAGAGGAAGAGAGGGAGGAAGAAGAGGAAGTGTGACGAGAGGAGGAAGTGTGATGTGAGGAGGCAGAGGGGGGCGAGCGAAAAGTGGAGGAGGAGGAGGAGGAGAGAGAAGGCGAGGGAGAAGGCGAGGGAGAAGCCGAGTGATGAGGGGAGAGAGAAGGCGAGTGAGACGAGGAGTGAGAAGAGGAGAGAGACGAGGTTTGAGAAGAGGAGGGAGGAAAGGAGAGAGAAGAGGAGGAGAGAGGAGAGGAAGAGAGAGGAGAGGAGGAGAGAGGAGAGGAGGAGAGGGAAGACTGGTGTGGCTGCCTGCGGAGGCGTGAGTGGTGAAATCCTTGGGCTTTTGGGAGCCCTTCAGAGGTGTGGGCGGAGGGAGGCATGTAAGGGTGGTGGTGGTGGGTGCCTTGCTTCTATTGGCCCCTCTACTTGCATGCGCTGGCCGCTGTGGAGGGGGGGAGGAGGGGGGGAGGAGGGGGGGGGGAGGGGGGGGGGAAGCTTGGGGGAGGGGGCGGGGGGAAGGCGGGGAGAGAGGGGGAGAGGAGAGAGAGAGAAGGGGAGAGGGAGAAAGGGAGGGGGAGGTATATATGTGAGAGAGACAAAGGGAAGAGTGGAGAGAGAGAGAGCTCAGAGAGAGAGCAGAGAGAGAGAAAGCGGGGGGGGCGGAGAGAGAGAGAGAGAGAGAGAGAGAGAGAGAGAGAGAGAGAGAGAGAGAGAGAGAGAGAGAAGAGAGAGAGAAGGCGAGGATGCGGAAGAGGGCCGCGGGGTGGGGGGGGCTCAGAGAGAGAAGGGAAGACGGGGAGAGATGAAGAGAGAGGGAGAGAGGGAGAGAGTGAGATGAAGAGAGAGGGAGAGAGGGAGAGAGGGAGATGAAGAGAGAGGGAGAGAGGGAGAGAGGGAGATGAAGAGAGAGGGAGAGAGGGAGAGAGTGAGATGAAGAGAGAGGGAGAGAGGGAGAGAGTGAGATGAAGAGAGAGGGAGAGAGGGAGAGAGTGAGATGAAGAGAGAGGGAGAGAGGGAGAGAGTGAGATGAAGAGAGAGGGAGAGAGGGAGAGAGTGAGATGAAGAGAGAGGGAGAGAGGGAGAGAGGGAGATGAAGAGAGAGGGAGAGAGGGAGAGAGTGAGATGAAGAGAGAGGGAGAGAGAGAAAGCGAGGTGTGGGAGAAGGCGCGCGGGGGGGGGGGGAAGAAGGAAGAGACGAAAGGAGGTGAAAAAAACAAAACCAACGATCGGGGGGGGGGGCGTCTCTTGCACGGTCAAAAGAGCGCTGAACGAAAAGGCCCCCCTCCGGTATATTTTTACGGATGCCCTTCATACAGGGGACTTAGAACTAGTGACAGAGCCGTGAGCACTGTCAGCTAACACAGTCCACACAATTGGCGTCTCTACACATTTTATGATCATCAACACGCATTTCAACTGACTTCAATGTGTAGAGGCTATCGCTTCGCAGGCAGCAGCGCTTCGCAGCCAGCACGCGCACGCGCCGATGGCGCCTGGTCGGCGCGTGGGCGGGCCTCCCGTACGCGGGAAGCTGTCAGATTTGATAACTCAAAAAATCGCGCATAGACCTTCGATTTCCCCCCCTGCCCCCCCGACGCGGGAGGGTGTCAGATTAGTGCGCGGTCCGTGGGGGCGAGTGCGCGGTTTTCGGGTGGATGAAATCTGACACCTTTCCGCGTGAGGCGTGAGGGGGGAGGGGGGGAAAGAGACAACTTCCTGGAGGCGCTGCACCACTCGGCGGGGTGGGTGGCTCGGCCGGTGTGCTTCCCCCAGAAAGTTGTTTGTGTCCCCCCTACCCCCTCACGCGGAAAGGTGTCAGATTAGGCCTCCCAGAAAACCGCGCATTCGCCTCCCAGACCGCGCACTTCGAGGTTCGAGGGTCCCTAATCTGACAACGTTCCGCGTACGGGGGTAGGGGGGAAACAAACAACTTTCTGGGGAATGCACACCGGCTGAGCACCCTACCCCGCCAAGTGGTGCAGTGCCTCCAGAAAGTTGTTTGGTTCCCCCCCTACTCCCTCACGCGGAAAGGTGTCAGATTAGGCCTCCCAAAAAAAAGCGCACTCGCCCCCACGGACCGCGCACTAATCTGACGCCCTCCCGCGTGGGGGAGTAGGGGGGAAAACAAACAACTTTCTGGGGGAAGCACACCGGCCGAGCCGCCCACCCCGCCAAGTGGTGCAGCGCCTCCAGGAAGTTGTCTCTTTCCCCCCCTCCCTCCTCACTCCTCACGCGGAAAGGTGTCAGATTTCATCCACCCGAAAACCGCGCACTCGTCCCCATAGACCGCGCACTAATCTGACACCCTCCCGCGTGGGGGGGTAGGGGGGGAGACAAGCAACTTCCTGGAGGCACCTCACCACATGGTCAGGTGGGCTGCTCGGCCGGTGTGCATTCCCCAGAAAGTTGTTTGGTTCTCCCCCTCCCCCCGTACGCGGAAAGGTGTCAGATTTCGACGGCACGGCTGGTCAGGGTTTGGTTGGGGGTTCTACCGCCCTCTCGGGTTCATGGGCGAGAATCCTTCGCCAATGCTCTTCGAACTCGTGTATACCCGGGTCTCCCGTCTCAGGTGTGGGAGCAGAGTCATGGTAAAGGAGAGACAAGGCAAGGTCTCTATGTGTCATTATGAGCATGAAACGAAAAAATCTTCGCCATTTGTTTGTTGGTTTGTATTCACGGCCACTTTTTGGGGGGGGGAGAGGCCCGGATTTTCTCCCACGTTCAGGGCCTGGCTAAACGCGCGAGGGGGACGACCCGCATATTTGGAAACGAGGGGTACCAAATGAAGGCAAACGACCTTGGCAAGTTCCCCAAGGCCACCGAGGGGAAGATAGGCCAGGCGCTCTCCAAGACGGCCGTGCCCGTATAAATTCATCCGTTCATCCGTGACCACCACTCGCAGGTGTTGACGAACGCCGAGAGGATGACGAATTGGGATGGCCCATAGGGCCTGAGGGCAATGAGGAGGGAGGCCTGCCGGCTGCATGCGCGGCTGAGGAGGTGTGGCTGCCCTTTCGTTTAGCTGTTTCGTCTTTGCTCCTCCCTTGCGTGGTTTTGTTTCGCTCATTCATTGTTCTCTCGCATGGAAGCTCGATTCTAGCAAGGGGGTGTCGCATCCGCGATCGACCTTTTTGTTTTAGAAGTTGTTTGCGTTTCTTTGTTCCCTCCTTGCAGGTTGCAGGCTAGCCACGAGTCACCGTCGTAGTGTCCTACATTCGTCCATTCGCCCTTGTTGCCCTCGCCTCCTTTATCGCCTCCTTTGTCGCCTGCTTGCCCCTCACCTGGCTTACCTCCTTGCGTGCTCCTCGCGTTTTAGGCTAAGTCGCGCGATCAGGTATCGCCGGTGCAAGGAACAAGGAACCGCCCCCATGTGTGACCCTGATTCCCCTTCAGGTGTTGGCCGTTGGATTATATCGTGGCGCTATTTTACTTCGGTCTTCATCAAATGACTTAAGGGTTTTCGAAAGATTCCCTCCTTATTCCTGTGCGTAACTGTCGCCCCGTCGGATCGTCCGTCGCCCCGTCGCTCTCTTGTCGGCATTCTCTTCCTTGTTCGATCTGCCAGCGGGTTCCTGTGCGTTCCGTGATAGGGATACGTTAGTGTGGAGAGTGTTGATGTGAGTGTAGTGTCATCTCGTCGGTCCATCGGCCTCTAGTCGTCTGTCGTCTGTCGTTCTTCGTTCGTCGCTCTCGTCCTCGTTCTCGTCCCTCGTTCTCGTTCTCAACACTACCTCAATACCAAACCTCTCCAATCCCTCAGCCCCAGCCTATCCATCTCGATCCGCCCAGACATGTCCGCTCCGTCGTCGCGCTCGCCCTCGCCCAAGCCCGTCCTCCCGCCTTTCTCTGCTGAGGAGGTGGTCCAGCCCGTCATTGGCCACTGCCCAACTTCCGCCGCGCCTCTCGCCGCTTCCCTGCCGTTCCCTCCGTTCCCATCCGAGGCAGTGGTAACCTCGGATCCGTCACCCCCCCCCCCAACCAAAGGGCGCCCCCAGCCTAGATGGGAAATACAGTGTTGGGTGGGGCCTGCAAATACAGCCAAATACAGATGTATTTGGCCAGTTTGGCCTCTGGCCAAAGACATCTCAAATACATTCGAGGCCTACAACCCAGGACACGCTTCCAATACAGCCAAATATAGATGGAGTTGGCCTCTGGCCAAATACGGGAAATGCTTCCTTCCCATCTAGAGCTCTAGGGCCCCCCGAGCCGCCCAGCCGCCCCCCCCCCCGCCCCCCCCCCCCCCTCTCAGGTGGGGTGGGTGCCCTTCCAGAGAGGAGAGAGAGAGAGAGAGAGAGAGAGAGAGAGGGAGAGAGAGAGAGAAAGAGAGAGGGAGAGGGAGAATGAGAGGGGAAGGGGAGGGAGAGAGAGAGGGAGGGAGAGAGAGAGGGAGAGAGGGAGAGAGAGAGAGAGAGGAGAGAGGTGTGTACATGTGTGTGTGAAAGAAGATGTGGGAGCATCCCACCAGCGGGAAGAACGAGCCATCACGCCCCCCTCCCTTCCGCGACAATGTCTTCTTTCTACTTTCTCTCTTTCTTTTCCTCTCATCTTCCTCTCTTCTCTCTCTCTCTCTCTCTCCCGTGCAAAACGAAAAAACTTGTGTTCCTGAAGATCTTCTCACGTATTTCAGGAGTGGTGAGGTGATATTGGCATCGTCCGCTCACCCCCCCTGCCTGTGCGGAGGGGAAGCAATAGAATCTCTCTCTCTCCCTCCCTCCCTCCCTCTCTCCCCCTCTCTCTCTCTAAGTCTCTCTCTCTCTCTCTCTCTCGAAGTCTCTCTTTTTCTCTCTCCTCTAACTCTCTTAAGTCTTTCTCTGCTGCTCTCTCTCTCCCGACACACCACCTCCTTCCTACTCTCCCCCCCCCGGCAGTACCCTACTGATTTGATTCCCTTTTTCTCCTCTCTTTCTCCAGTCTCTCTCTCACAGTCTCGCCTTTGCTCCCCACCAGCACACACACAGAGAGAGAGAGAGAGAGAGAGAGAAAGAGAAAGAGAAAGAGAAAGGGAAAGAGAAAGAGAAAGAGAGAGAGAGAGCGAAAGAGAAAGAGAAAGGGAAAGAGAAAGAGAGAGAGGGGGGGGGGGCTCAGCCCCACTTCCCCCGTCTCCCCGGCCGCTGCCTTCCTCCCCTTCCTCCCCCCCCCCTCCTCCTCCTCCCCCCTTTTTCCTCCCCAAGAGCAATGCACCCCCCATCTTCCCAAGAGCTCGCCTGTGAAGAGCCCTCCCTCTCTCCCCCTGCCTCCCAGGAGCTCCCTCCTCTCCCATCCCCCTCCTCCCCGCCTCTCTCCCCCTCTCCACCGCCTTTCTCTCTCTCCGCCTCCACCTCCGCCACCCCTCTCCATCCGCCACACCGTAGGGCCTCCTCCTCCCCTCCCCAACCCTCTCCCCAGCCCTCTCCCCAACTTTCCCCCCAACCCTCCCCCCAACCCTCTCCCCAACCCTCTCCCCAACCCTCCTCCACCCGCTGCCCTGCCTATGCACGCTCCTCCTCGCGCTGGAGATGGCCCTCTCTTCGTTTGGCTGCCGCCAGCCGGCGCCACGAGCAAGTGGAAGCAGACGAGGGTGCGGAGGGGAGCCAGGGGAGCCCGCCGGAGCAAGCCGAGTGTAGCCCAGACTTGCTCCCACCTGCCTGGTCATCACGCGCACGGCGGCGAACACCACATTTGGCTGAGGGCAGTAGGTGTGCTGACGAGGCTGTTGATACCATGCTGGAGCTCCGCGCGGAAGGGCTTGCGCGCCGGCTAGAACCTGAACTTTCGCCGGCAGCGCTCTCCGTCTCGCCTTCGTTGCCTCAGCTGGCGCCGCTCAGCCGGCGCATGATCGGTTTCGGCGGCGGAGCCAGCGTGCTTAGGGCGGTGCGTCGCTCGTGCGCTGCCGACGACGAGCCGCCGCTCACGCTGCTCGGCCTGCCGCTCGAAGTGCTCGCCGCCATCCTCGCCGCTCTGCCTACATCAGACGCATGCGCTGCGCTGGGCACTTGCCGTCGTCTACTCCGGCTCGGCCAGGAGCCGCTCGTGTGGGAGAGGCTCTCGCTCCCGGCGCCCATTTTGCTGCACGATTTCGCGGAGAGGCTCGATCGTCTTGCCGCCGTCGCATCATCGGCCGCCGCACCCGCCACCCAGCCGCTCTCGCACGTGCGCGCGCTGGTGCTGCGTGCGCCGGATGCTGCGAGCCTCGCCAAGCTTGGCACGCTCTGCCCACGCGTGCGCACGCTTGTGCTAATAGGCGAGGCGGTGCCGCCCACGCGGCTGGTCGCAGGGCTAGCCAAGCTGCGCAGCCTCTGCATGTCCGACTGCATCGTGGGCGCCGACATCCTCGCTCGTATCGTGCCGCACGCGCCGCAGCTCGAGGAGGTACAGCTTCATGGCGGCGTGCGGAGTATGCGGCCCGATGGCGCTGAAGGTGCGCTGCTCACGGGAGCGCTGGCTGCAATCGGCGGCCGACTGCGCAAACTCGAGCTGCGCTGGCGGCCGACGAGCGCACGCACGCTCGTGCGTACAGTCGCCTCCTGCAGCAGCCTCGCGTCGCTTGCACTCGTCGGTTGCGGCCTGCGGAGCGATTCAATTCAGGCACTCCTGCCGGCCCATGCGCTCACCGAGCTCGACCTCAGCTACTCGCCACTCACTGACGCGTTGCTTGAGCGCCTCATGCTGGCTCTACCTTTGCTGCGCCAGCTGACGCTGCGCCACTGCTCCGAACTGCGCTCTGTTGAGGCCCTCCGCGCCGCACGTCGGCTCGCCTCGCTTGACCTGTCGCACTGCACCAGCTGCTCTGATGCATCGGCCCTCGCCTCTCTACCCGAGCTGGCGCAGCTCGTCATCCAATCGAGCCCGTGTGCGAATGCCACGCTACTTGCTACGTTGTCTGAGGGAGCGCCCGTGCTTCGTGCTCTCACGCTCTCGTGCCTGCCCACCCCTCGTCCAGTCCGTGCACTCGAGCCGCGCGCCGGCCATGCGCAAACGGGCACGGCTGGCTACGGGCGTCAACGCGTGGCCGAGCCGGGCCGGCCACCAGCGCTCCTTGTCAGCCTCTGGTTGCGCGGCGTGGCGCCACGGGGCGCGGCCCATCTTGTCGACCTTGTTGGAGGTTGGCGAAGGCTACGCAGCCTCTCCGTCGACGGCAAGACGCTCGGTCTGGCTGGTGATGCTGACGCCTTGCTTGCCGCGCTCAACGTGCGCGGCTCGGCGCTTCGCCGCCTCACGCTCGTGCACTGCGCGATGAGCTCTGCCTCAGCCAGGGTGCTCGCCGCGTTGCCGCTCTCGCACCTCGAGCTTCATAGCGTTGCCGTGCGCACATCCGCGTTGCACGCGCCTGGGACGCCGCCCGCCGACGCAGCTGTCAGAGGCGACTCGTCACCATCACCTGCGCGCAACGACCCGTGCGAGGAGACACCGCCGCCGCGCTTTCGCGATGCAGCTCCCGAGGAGGGCGGCGCATGCGCGCTAATCAACGCCCTGCGTGGCTCGTTCACGCTGCAAAGCATTAGTCTAAGCGATATGAGCATTTCCCTTGACCAGGTCCGCCATCTGCTCACCGGCTGCCCCGGCCTCGTGCGCCTCTCGCTTCCCCGCGTACTGGCTGCCAACGACCCGCCCAACTTGCCTTCACACGGCCGCTCCTTGCCTGCCGCAGCCGCACTTGCGCCCCTCCGCACAGTGCAGGACTTGCAACGCTGGGCCACGCTCGCGCTCCGTGTTGCGGTCCGGCTCGAACCTAAGGGCAACTCGCAGAGTGTGGGTATGTACCTTGACCGGCGGTCCAACACACCGGCCGGCCTCGCAAACACTCTCCACGAATAGTGAGCGCGTATCGTGATACAGATTTTGCATGGCGTGGACCGTTGGCGTATACCGCACCAATGGGATGTCTGTTCAACGTCGTCGGCACGATTGACGTAGACCGGGGATATCGTATGGCGGGTGGTGTCCATTGTGCTTCCTCGTAGTCGGTGTACGACCGAGAGCCAAAAGATAGCAGCAGGCATGTGTGAGTATCACGCCAAATGCACTAGCATTCCAGCCATCTTGAGGCACTTGCTGGCGGAAGTCAAACAGAGGACTCGCCGGGCCACGTCAGCCATGGAACAGCGAATGCTGAGACCGCGGACAATCACGGGCCCTTTGTTTGGCGGAGATCTTGCGGCGCCATCCCGGATAACGGGGTTGATGTCTTGTGCCCTACATCCTAAATGCTAGATTTTACCCGAAATTTTTTCCTTGCTCTTCGGTATCCACGCTAACATGTTACGGCCAGGTCGTCTGCCTCCACTTAATAAAACATCTGAGCGTTAGTACCACTACTGCCACTAGCCCGGTACTATCACGCGGCCCCTCAGCGCACCTGCCCGTACGCATTGACGTGTGTTGACACCAAAGACACATACTGTGACTCACAGGTCACAGGAATCTGGTGCTGAGGTTCTATGAGGGCCTGTGCATGTGGTTCTGGTGTTGTAACATGTTTTGAATGATGCATGGGACGAGAGGGACAGGAGAAGCGGCCGGAAGCAGTGCGGGACGGGAGCACACGGGCTGGTACTGGCGAGCCGTGAGCTGGCATGGTGACTGTGGTGGGCTTGATGGAACTGTGGAACTGTGGCTGTGGTGTGTGGTGTGACCGAGTGTGAGTGAAAGGTGCTGATGAGACATAACATGAGATGCTTGGCCCACGTGTGGCATGGAGAGTGAGCGATGGGGGACAGAGGGAGCACGCGGAGACGGAACAAACGACGTGGGCGCGCCCTCGGTCATCACGGAGCACTGTGGCACAAGGGCAGGGACGGGAGCAGACGGGAAGGGCACGGAGGGCGCTCAACACTAGCCACTAGCTAATTGGACACAACTTTTCCGTCCCGGAATCTCTAGTTGTTGGCTGTCAGTCCGTAAGCTTACGGTGGTTTTGAGCTTACACTTACATCAGTACTTACATCAGTACTAATATCAGCTTACATCCCTATTACAACTTCTAGTATCGCTATTATTATACTTATACTTATTGAGGGGTGTTCAGCGTGCAGCGCGTGGCGCACGCACAAAGGGGAGGGCAGCGCAAACAAACAGAGAGCACGAGTTGGCCGGTGCATGTGAAGAGGCCAAGAGGTCAAGGTGGTGGTGGGTGGGCAGCTAGCAAGAGAGATAGGGGGGAGGGAGCGGGCGGGCGCGCCTCTGCGCTTGTTCGCGGGGACTCGTTCTTGCTCCGGACCGGAGTTTTGTTTTCAGTTTTATTTTTGAATTGGCAGCCTAGGCACTAACATTAGTATATAAGCTCCTGGGGAGCTAATACTAATGCATCAGTACTAATATCAGTACTTACAGCCCAACTAGCAACTAGGCCGGAATGCGCAATCCCGCCATGCCTGACAAGCTAGGTGTCCGAGTGCTACCGGGGGGAGGGGGCACTGCCCCCTCCCCTCGATATTTGTCCTCCCCGCAGTGCACGCACCGCCCCCGCGCACCCCAGCACGTCCTCTCCTCGAGTCCACGCTGGGGGAAAACCCCTTTGGCGGGGGCACTCGTGAATGGGAGCCCAGAAGCGCTAATCTCTCTCGCCGGGGCGAGTGGCCGCGGCGAGCCGCGGCCCTTCCCTCCGGGTTCTAGTGCTCCCGTCTTCTCTTACCCAAACGGGGCGAGAAGACACGTAAACGCCGGAGGGGAGAGCTGCTGCCACTCCCCCCTCCCCTCCCTCTTCTCTCTTCCTCCTCTCTTCCCTGCGGCTCTGGCCCCTGGCCCCTGGCCCATGCATGGAGCGCGCCTGCGGCCCCTCTTCAGGTCCCCAGGAGGCCTTCAGGGGCCTGGGAGCACAGCTCAGGGGGCAGGTGAGGCTGGGGCATGGCCCTGGCCCCTCCTGCCTCTCCCTCGCTGGCGCTCCGAGCACCTGCGGGTCGACTGGAGCTGGCTGGGGGCTCCTGATCAGGGGGGCCCAAGGGGAGGAGGAGGAGGGGTTCGTCAGAGCGAGAAGCAGGCCAACGCGGGCAAGGGCGTGCGATCTGTGCCCGACTCTCAGGGAGAGTCTGGGCAGCCTGGGTGAGTCCCCCCTACATGCCAAGAGGCAGCGCAGGGGGGTGGATGGTTCTCGCCCCCCATGAGGGGAGTCGAGAGAGTGGGAGGGGCGCGAGGCCCCCCTCCATGGCGACCAATCATAAGATTAGTGTTCTTCATCCCTAATAAATAAAATATAAACACTGTTTGACCGCCCTAGAATCTGCATGCCTTACGTGACCACTGCATAGCGAAGGAGGCTCGTGCACATGGCAAAATATTCATGCCAAAAGGCCTGAATACCACGAGCCGCTTGCAAGCGGGGGGAGCAAGTATTATTGGATGATGGGATTGGGTATTATTGAATTGAGGTGCACAAGCGAACAAGCTCTCTCCACTCAAAACTCCGTAGCGTGGCGCACTGCCCTATCGAAGGCAGCTCCACACGGGAGCGCAAAGCAGAATGCCAACATCATTGAACATGATCACACAACCGCTGCACAAAACACTATAAAGAGGGGAGCAAGCACGAACCGGCACGAGGCAACAACGCACACGGGGCGAAATGGAATGTAACAGCATGGACAGCGAAGGCAGCTTCATCAACCCGATTCAGTAGATGGATGGCGAGAAGCATCTCCCCGGCGGCGTCGTGCAACGCCAGCCGCTAAGCGCGACGCAATCCGAGAGGTTACTTGCGGACAGGGGCCACTGGTGCGGGGCTTGCTCACAGTGCATCCCAACGTGCAGCAATGACCAGGGTGGCGTGGTGTGGGAGGGTGCGCTGCGCAGACAAACCGACGGCAAGGCGTATTGGTCGCAAGGGTCCATGGCAAGTTGCTCGAATGGATATGAAATGGGGCGTGTGGGACTCGGCATCACGTGACGGAATAGCATGGGGCATGGGCATCATGGAGGGTCTCCGTGGCGGCAAGCGGCACGGTGCTGTCGGATTGCGGACGACACGGGACATGGGAGCGGGCGGCGCTCGCGTCGTGCGCCCAGCCTGGCTCTCCAGTACGGACTGTGGCGGCGGACGCGCGATGCGCCAGGGCACGTTGGGTCATGGGTGGGAAGAGCAAGAAGGAAGCGCTGCAATGGACGGGCCAGAGGCTCAACGGGCAGCAGCCGGGTGGTAGAATCCGTGGGCGGAGAGCCGACGGTGCGCAGGTACGCCTACGGTGCGCCTCGCCTTCTTCTCACGCAGCATGCGCTCACTTGCGCTCTCGTGGCGAAGCAGCTTGGCGAGGAAGCCTGGGAGCGGCGCATGCGCAAGGGAACTGGACTCGCCGTAAGACTCAGCGATCACATCTGCGTGGGAGCGGCGGACCAGATTTTGGCGGATTGCGTGTCGAATGGTTGGTTGTCTAGGTAGTAGAACTGGCGTGGCAACGGTGGTGCGCGTGCTCACATGTGCGGCCCTCCTCTGTGACTTTTCTGGCCTGCAGGTGCTGGAGGAAGGGTCTGCCGCTCTTGCTCTGGCTGATGATGGTCGAGCTGTACGAGCCGTGCGCCTCCAGCGCTCGCTCAGCGAGGCGCACAGCCGCACTGACCCCGCCCGCCTTACCCAGCTGGAGCGGCCGGCCGATGAGCTCGGAGGGCTGGAAGCCGCAGAGGGAGTTCCTGTGAACAAGTGAGAAGGGGGCGGTTGAGGCGGAGAGATCCTGAGTCGCTCGTGCGGCCTCGACGTGTCGGTTCAGAGCCGCCCCTTTGGCATCCGCCCTCTGCACCTTAGCGCTCTCTCCCTGGGCCTCTCTCTGCTCGCTTCCTTCCCACCTACCCATCCCTCATCTTGATCTCACCCCCACCGTGTCCCCTTCCCCTCCCCGCAGCTCGACATCCTGGCTGATTCACTAGACCTCCTAACTGATTCGCTCGCTACATCGCTCGCGCGCTCGCTCCCTTGGTCACTGGCTGAGTGGCTGCATTGCAGTCTAGCTCTTCTCCTTCTCCCCTTCGCCTTTTCACCCTCTCTTCCTCCCTTCCTCTCTCTCTTTCGCCACGTCTCACCATGCCTGGTTGATGCCGAGCACTCGGAAGGGCGGATCTGGCTGAAGGAGGGCGGCAGCGCGACCCGAGCTGGCGAGGCAAGTGGGAGGCGGACCGACGGACGCGTCAAACCACACGCTCCGCCGCGGCTGGCTCGCGTCAAGCAACGCACGGATCGGCATACTCGCTCTCTCTCTCTCCCCTCCCCCGTTCTCTCTCCTCTCCCTCTCCTCTGTCTTCCGCCCTCTCTCTCTCTCTCTCTGCCTCCGCTTGAAGTCTCCACGGCTCCTTGCTGCCTTCCCAACTCTCAAGACTTCTTCCTTCCGTTTTATTTCTCTTCCCCCGATCCCCCCCCCCCCCCCCCCCGCCCCCCCCCCCCCCCCTCCCCCCCCCCCGCCCCCCCCCCTTGATTGTTCATTCCCTCTCTCCCTCCTCTCTCTCATCTCTCTCTCTCTCTCTCTCTCTCTCTCTCCCTCTTCCTCTCTCTCTCTCTCTCTCTCTCTCTCTCTCTCTCTCTCTCTCTCTCTCTCTCTCTCTCTCTCTCTCTCTCTCTCTCTCTCTCTCTCTCTCTCTCTCTCTCTCTCTCTCCCCTCTCTCTCTCTCTCTCCCCTCTCTCTCCACCCCCCCCACCCCCCCGCGCCCCCCCTTCTCCTCTCTCTCCCCCCGCCGCATGCCTTTCGCGCGCGCGGGGGGGCGGGTGGGGGAAGAGAGACAGAGACAGAGAGGAGAGAGAAGAGAGGAGAGAGATTAAAGTAGACAGAGAGAGAGAGAGTCAAGTGGACAGAGAGAGAGAGAGAGAGAGAGAGAGAGAGAGACGCCGCTATTTCTCGACCGCCAGCTCGCCGTCATTCGCGCTCGGATTCGAGGGCCCTTCCCACCATCTCGCCCCAATCTGCGTAAAAGAGAGGCGATCCCACCATAGTCTCACCCGCCGCCGAAGAGAAGAAGTCGAATCCTTCCCCACGCCCTTTTCTCCCTTTTCTCCGGCCTCTGATGACGAGACCGAACGATGGCCCGACTTCCGATTGGCTGCCGCGTGAGATCTGATGATCTCATCAAGTGGAGAATCCTCCGCCCCCATCGCCGAGAGGAGGTCCCGAGCGTTGAGAAGAGAAGTAAACGCCGCGCCTCATTCCCCTACTCTCAGCCCCTCTCGCGGGCGGAGCCAGCGGAGGGGGAGCAGTCTTAGGCCCAATCTTTCTTATCTCTTAAGAGGCGGCTGGAAGCACCTGCAAAGGTGCTTCGAGACCCCTTTTTATTCCTAGCATATTGGCGGCCCCTTGGAGCCTAGAGGACACCAACATTGAGCTGGAGCCTTGCCATCAATATGGAGGACTAGTCTTATGCAAAAGATGGAGTCGAATCGCCCGAAATTTGCTCCCATGACCTGATCGGTAGCGATGCTGCCGACGAGCCGGCGTCGCACGTCGTTCACAACGTATGCTGCAGGAGATCGAGTCGCAGTTCACAACTCTCATCAAGATAATACGTGTCGGGGGTATTTATTGATGCTGAGTAATCTAAGCCTTACAAATCATATACAAGAAGAATTGCTCACAAATAACCCTTTGGGCCAGAATATTTGATGGGCAAAGCGTTCCCCTTTGAGACAGACAACATACAAGCGCGCGGAGACGAGCACACAACACACGCAAGCATTCAGACTGCACGTGCGCGCATTGCAGTGGACTGCCTGCGCATCGCCCTGGCCAGCGCGCAGGCAGTCCATATGTGTCTAGTCATAATCACTCCCTGATCGGGCGCGCTGACACAGACAGCCTGCCAAAATTGCTGGCTCGCGCTCGTGCGCTGCGCCGTTGCCGCTGCAGCAGCTAGCCGCCAACACCAGCAGCTACTCGCCCGCCACTGTGGCGATCGGAACGTGCCGACCCACAAGCAAAAGCAACCAGGCCTGTCAGTTCCCCTTCCCACTGCCTAGATGCTCGCCCATCTGCTCCTGAAAGGTGAAGCACCTTTCGCGGCGCGCGCATGCAGCGCCGCCCAAGTGACACAAATTGTGACCTAGCTCGCGCTGCGCGTCGAGCTGGGGGCTAGGGCCAAGATATGATGGGTGAGGGGTATGGAGACGCCCTCCCATACCGCTACAGCCGCCAACGAGGTGGTCTGAGAGGCATGGGAGGGGACGGCGCGGCGCGGCGACGGCGTGCAGCACCTCCGAAGGTGCTTCGCCTCTTAAGAGATATTCATCGAACATCATCTCTTGCATCTGAGAGGTTCGGAGTTTGACCCAATAGAGTAGCCTGCGTAAAAAGAGGGGATTTTGATTTTACGGAGGGGGGGCGGGGGGAGAGAGAGAGGGGGGGGGGGGGGGGGTTCACTGCGTGAGGGCTCCCTAGCGCTGGGAAACACAGCAGGAGCGTCTCCAAACACAGTAAAAACAGGCTGAGCTTTACATTTGTACAAACACAGCCAAACACAGTCCAAAACACAATGTGATGCAGGAGGGGGGGCTCTTCCCCTCTCTCCCTCTCCCTCCCCTCCCCCCCCGCACCCCCGCACCCCCCCCTCTCTCTTCTCGCGAGCGTGGCCCGAGCGCGCCCCTCTCTCCCCCTCCCTCCTCAACACCATGTCCAGCTTCCAGCCCTACATGTGAAAAACAGAAAACCTGTTTTTCTGTGAAGACCAAAAACAGTGTTTTTCACCGTTTTTCTGAGCCTGGGCCCTAATAATAATCTATCTGAGCATTAGTACCACTACTCTCACTAGCCCGGTACTAACACGACAGCCCTCAGCGCACCTGCCCGTACACCTTGGCGCGTGCTGTTGTCACAGATACATACTCCTATGCACCCTTCCACATCTCCCCCCTCGCAGGCCCCCGGCTCCCATTCTAACTCCCCACAATTAAAATGAGCGAAAACCCATTGAGGCGGTCCGGTCGACGCCGGCCGACTCTCCGGGAAAAAGCACCGGGGGGGGGGGGAGGAACCTCTCGTCAAAAAAGGAGAACGGCCCTTACAGCTCGCGCCGCGAGCGGTCCTCGAAGAAATAAATGTCTGCGCCCCCCGATACCTGCCACAGGGACGTCTTGAGCCACTCCCTTCTTCTCGCCTCTCCTGTCGCCAGCCGCCCCCCTTCGCCCGTTTGCTAACGCAAACGGGGCTCATTTCTCACCACACTCCATCGGGGGGGGTGCAAATCCCCCCCTCTCCCTCGTTCCATTCTCTTCCGCCCCGGTCCCTGCGGCGCGTCGCCATGCGGCGCGCCATGGCCTGCTCTCAGAGGTCCTTCAGGGGCGCCCAGAGGGCCAGCAAGGGCAGCTCAGGGGGCAGTGGAGGCTGGGGCTCAGCCCCTGGCCCCCCCTGCCTCTCCCTCGCTCGCCTCGCTGGCCTTGGGTGCCGCCCTGAGGCCCCTGTCTGCCTGGCGACCAGGGATGGGGGGGGGAGTCAGTACGAGAGCAGGCCCATGCGGGCCTGGGAGTGCGGCTCGCGGCCCGCGCCCACTAGGGGTCTGGGTTGTATTGATGAGTGCCCTGCCCCTGCGAGAGGGCAGGGGCTGGGGTTGAATGTACGGGCCCAACCCGGGGGGTGTCCGCAATGGAGAGAGGGGGGCGCGAGGCCCCCATTGACCCCCACTTATAAAAGTAGGTTCTCTGAGCCTGGGCCCTAAGCCTGGGGCCAGCTGCGCCGGCGCGCCGGTGTGTCTGCAACTCGCAGCTCGCAATGCTCGCTCGCTGCTCGCTAGGTATATGTGTATGTGTGTACATGGATGATATGGTTATGGTTATGGCTATGGCAAGTGCGGACGCCTCCATCTACCCCCCCCCCCGCCCACCCCCCGCGCGCAAAATTTTATAATATCATTTTCTAACGTAAACACCATTTTCTAACGTAAACGCGATTACCACAAAGTCCAACTCAATGTTATGGGAGAGCCCCACATCCACGAGCGGATCAGCCCGCAACTATTGCCCGACGAGCTATTCACCCCACTGAAGTGGGGACGAGCGTACGACGGCCCGGCGGAAACAGCGTATCCGATACCTCAAGAGTACACGCTAAAAGGCACGCAAACTACGCTAGAGGATGTGAGTGTCAGGGTCTTGACTAAAGCGTTCCTCGCGCTGAGGAAGACAAAAGCACAAAAATCCACACTAAGATGGGAGAAAAGGTTACCGGTCCTCTCGGGAAAGTGGAAACAAGTGTCGCAACTGTACAAATATAACTTTTTAACACCTAGGGACTCCTATCTACATTTTAAACATATTCTACATAGGAGAATAGCTACGGCGAACCGTTTTGCCGACGATCCGACATGCCGCTTTTGTGGCATAGCCCCCGAGAGTTCCACTCACTTGGCCTCATGTATCGCGACGGAGCCCGTCTTTGAATTCATAGAAGGACTTTTAGGGATTTGCCTTAAGCCGGGATCCGAAATACCCCAACGTCTTTTCTGCTATCAGGTGGACAGACCGCACCCCTCCTCAGGATACTTAGGTATCTTGGCGTGGAGGTATATTCTAACTGACTTCTATAACATCCAGTACGGCAACGCGGACGGCAGGTCCGTCAGGTCGATCTTGAGAGTGATCCTCACGAGATATCACCTGTTAGTAACGGCGAAAGTCGGTTTCTTTCAGAGGCTAAAAAAACAACGGGAGAATATGGGGTTACACGCCCCGAGCAACAAACACATTAAGAAAATGATAAGCCCGCTGTACACGGTGGACAAGGATTTCAACATAGGAACGTCGGAGGACCTCTTGCAAGCGGCAAGGGGGCTAGACCTGCGACACATCACCTAAAGCAGCTAAATTTCTGGGTAGGAATCACAGCAGTTATTAAAGAAAGAATCTAAAGTATTTAAGGGAGAAATCGAAGCTAACACCGAAAGCAAAGGACGAGCCACAGTCTCCCGCCCCCTTCTCTCCAACTCCTGGCCGAAGCAGCGCGCGCGGCCTCCCCGGAACCAGCTTCTCCGCTAATGAGGGAACTGGGAAAGGGGGAGGGGGTTGTTAGGGGTTAAGGTTGGGTAGTAGGGAGGTACACTAGCACACTGCCTCACGCCGCACACGTAGCGGGGTTTTTTAAGAAGATTTTTTTTTTGTGAGGCCAGTCATCTGCCGGGAAGGGGTCAGACGAGAAGCACTCGCAAGTCTCGTTCTCGAGGCGCTCACCTCCTTCGAGGAAGCGGCCCTCGAGAGCCTGGGCGGCGCATACCACCTCTATGCCTTCCTCTTGCGCTGCGGCCACCGCCTCCTGCACATCAGGCTCACCAGCCTGATGCACCGGGCACAGCAGCATCGTCACGCGCGGCTGCACGCTCACCACACGCTTCGCCACATCCAACTGCGGTGCGGGAGGGCCTCCCGCGCCGCCAGGCGGCGGGGTGTCGTCATCTTGGGCCTCTCCTGGCTCCTGGGGCGACGAGGCCAGCTGCGTGCTGCGTGGTAGAGCATGCTCAAGTCGGCCTGCAGGTTCATCTCCCCACCTGCCATCGCCCAGCGCCACCTGCCGTCGCTCGCGCCCGCCCGCGTTCTCCTTTTTCCGTTTTCTCTCCTAGTTTGCGAAAGTTCCGCTGCCGAACCCGATGTAAAGAACGTCCCCGCGCACTCTCGGGCTTTTTTTTCTGTACTTTTGGGCGTTTTATCTTTTGTTCACGAGCGAAGTTGGCTCGCGGGACCCCTTGCCAGAATGTAGCGAACCCCCCCCCCCCCGCGCGCCACCGTCCTACCACCTTAAAGGTTTCAATTAGAATTAGTTGACTATGTTCAAACGGTCAAAAAGTTTGAGTTGAGTTCGCGTTCGACTATTTTTTTATACCACGTACTTGTTCTTCCCGGTCGCGGTCGACTATTATTTATTTGGTTGAGATAGTCCATTGTACCATTAACTGAGCTGTCCGTTTCGGTTTCGTCTCCTTCAGCCGTTGGCTCACAAATACACACCAGCGAGAAGCGAGAGAGAGAAGAGAGAGGGAGAGAGAGGGAGAGAGAGGAGGGAGAGAGAAGAGAGAGGGAGAGAGAGGGAGAGAGAGGAGGGAGAGAGAAGAGAGAGGGAGAGGGAGAGGGAGAGGAAAGGGAGAGGGAGAGAGAGAGATGAAGAGAGAGAGAGAGAGAGAGAGAGAGAGAGAGAGAGAGAGAGAGAGAGAGAGAGAGAGAGAGAGAGAACAGAAGGAAGGAAGGCAGCAGAATAATAGAGTCTCTACTAAGTAGTTGTTACATAGAAGAGGTAGGACGTGATGGGGTAGGCGAGAGGCAGAGAGAGGGACCCGTCGTTTAGGCGGGAAAAGTAGAGAGATGACAGAAAAGAAGGCAGAGGGGCGCAGGCAGCGTCCGCCGCAGCATCATCAACTTAGTTACTTTAATATATGGAGCCTCTGCAATTCTCTGTTTGTGAGGGCGTCCCAGCCCTCGCTTTTGCACCCCTGCTCTCTCTCTCTCTCTTCCCTCTGCCTCCGCCTCCCTCCCCTCCTCTCCCTCTCTCCCCTCCCGCAATGGCCGTCTCCCTCTCAAAGGCAGAGGTGGAGGCCTACCTCGCCTCCGTCGATCTGCACTCCTGCCTCGAGGGCGCGCTCAATGCGGCAGTCGCTGCCAAGGCCACCGATCCCCCGGCTTTCTTCCGGGACTACTTCACAAAGCTAGCTGGAGGAAACCAGGGCTCCACATCCGACACTCCACGGTGAGTGCAGGCCGGCCTCCCCTTTGTCCAGAGCTCCAAGAGCCTTCCCACTGACTCCTTTTCCAGAGCCCTCTCTCCCCCCCCCCCTCTCTCCCCACCCCTCCTTTCCCCCGCCCTCTCTCTCCCTCTCTCCACTCCCCGCCCCCCCCCCCCCTTCTCTCTCTGCGCTCCCGGTCGACACTGGTACAGCTTAGCTCTTTGCTCTCCATTTTGACCCCCTCTCCATCGCTGCCGGACGCACACCGCTCGCCGCTGCGCCCACAGGCTTGCGGCAACGCCGCGCTCGCTCGAGGACACGCCCCGCTCCATGCTGCCCGATGCCGAAAGTGTCGACATCATCGGCATCGCCACGCGCGTCTTCCAGATCCTTGGAGACCTCTCCACCGGCACAGTGCCACAGGAGGATATGAAGGCCAAACTGACCGAGCTCTCCAAGAACTTTGCGACCAATATCAAGTACGACGTCTTCATCGAGGACGTACACGGCAAAGGTCCCTTTGTTGAACTCATGAGCGCGCTCGCACCAATATGGGACGGGCTCACCATCACCAAGGCAAAGATCATCGATGTTAAGAAGCGTCTCGACACGGTCGCCATCGTGCACACGATGTACACGGCGCACATTGTCGATGGGGAGGGTAATGTCATTGAGGGCACCGACGGCGAGATGGAAGTAGCCGTGTCAGTCCGCTTCCGAGGCGAGAAGATTGCGCAGTGGTATCAGGAGTTCGACAAGGAAATCCTTCTAGGCAAGCGGGCCAAGGCGAAGGCTGCGCTCGAGGCGCGGGCGGCGGCGGCGGTCGAGGCGGCGGTCGAGGCGCCGGTCGAGGATGCCGCAGAGGAGGCGGCAACCAACGGGGAGGCGGCAGACCACGAGGAGGGTGAGGCCGCCGCTGAGGCCGCCGCTGTCGAGGCGTGAATGAAATTTGATCGACGCGGACGCCCGGAGCCACCCGGGCATTGACACCGGGCTTCGAAACACCGTTCCACGGTTCGAGGGGTCCGGCGCGCGCGCGCACCGCGCCGCCTGGCGCAGTCAGTGTCCCTTGTTGGCACAGCTCCTCATCACGGCAGGTACATTCGTTTGAGAGGCGTGATCGAAGAGCCGCCTCCATCCTTCGTGGTACACAGCAGTCTTTTCTCCATGTCGGGTGTGCTCGAGTCCTTCGCTACAGAGGCATGCGCCTGAGCCACCGACACGAAGGTCACGATCCTCAGCGATCAGCACCGCAAACTGACGTCCACATGCGACGAATGTGGCATCTTCTTGCAATATACGTCATATCCTTATGAAACATATGTGGTATCATCTTATCCGTTTGGATCTACCTGTCGGTCCGCGCTTGAGTGATGCTATGCCCTCACTACTTCTTGCCCTTTGGCCACCGTCAACTTTCTCTCTTTCGCCAGATAAGGGGAGGCTGGGTTTGAGGGCCCATCTTGAGTGAATTCAGTCTATCGCCATAGCGGCTGCTAGACGTACAGCCAACCATTGCTACCGCTCCATGCCCGAGGCTGCCCAGTCCCGCATCTAGTCTCACCCCGTCCCCTAGTTTGGCATCCCGCACCCCGCGTTCTGCGTGGTTGGAGTAGGAACGAAATTGAATTGATAAACAGTCGAATTGAGTGAGACAATTGTCAACGGGGTGCGCAGGCCTTCCCTCGCTTTCGCTTCCTTCCTCCCTCCCGTGTTTTTGGCCTGTCTCTGGCGCTGCTGAGTGCGCCTACTAGTAGTGGGTTGCCTCTACCCGTAGCTACTTGATGATAATAACAAATATCAAAAACCATTATTATTGTTTCAGCGATGGCCGAACTACTTTCTTGTAAGTGGGGCGAACCTACTTTTATAAGTGGGGGTCAATGGGCAATGGGGGTCTCGCGCCCCCCTCTCTCCATCACGGACACCCCTCAAAGACCCCCTGCATGCTACGCAGAGCCATGGTGGCAACCTGTTCGGTGCCAATGCTCGCCACCCCGCGCGCCTGCGCGGGTGTGGTTTGGATGGGTTGGATGGGCTCTGAGAGGGCTTTCTGACGAGCCGCCTCGGGCGGCATGGGGCGTCCCAGGTGGGGCGCGGTGGCGAGGGTCGCCTGGGGCTCGGGAGCGGTCGCGGCACGCTCCATAGTTCAAACTATAACAATAGTTTTTTCGACTAGCGGTTCATGTATGCGTCTTGGTCTTGAGTTTCGACTTGAGGTTTTGAGCCCCAAGTGCAACCCCTCGCAGAATCCCTCTCCTCGCTCTCACTCGGCCCAACTGTGAAGTTTGGTCGCCCACACAGCCGACGACAGAATCTCGCACCACGGCGCGTGGAGGCCCGCCGGCCACGCTGCTGGGCCTCGGCGTCGACGCCGCCCCGCGGCGGATGCTCAGCGGCGAGCGGATTCCTTCCTTCCCCCTCTTTCCTTGCTCCCTCGTCCCTTTCTCCTTTCTCCCCTCGGCCCCTTCCCCCCCGCCCACGAACTCCCCCCCCCCCCCCCCCCGGTAACGTCGTAACGTCCCTCCCCGGGACCCCCCCGCCCCCCCCGCCGCCCTCCCCCCCCCCCCCCCGGCCCCCCCCCCGGCGCCTCTCGGCTGCGAGTGCCGCCGAAACTTGAGATGTGGCGAGATCGCGGGGCGAGCACGCGAGCTCGGCTGCCGAGGCGCCGCGCCGGGCGGACGTGGCGGGAGAGTCTCGAGGCAAACGAAATGGGGAGGGGCGCCCACACTTCTCTCAAGAAGGTCTTCAGTTCGGCGGAGAAGCTCCTTCTTTGGAGGGAGGCGCCGGATGGGGTCAGTTTAACAAAGTACGCCGTCCAGTTTATATCGATTGATGCCGAGCTCGGAGCACTCTTCCACCGTCGCGAGGCCCTCCTTCCAAGCTCTTCCCCCCCCCCCCGCGCCCCCCCCGCCCGCCCACTTACGAGAAGATGGATGCCGAGTCGAATGCTCTGGAGCGGGCGGCGGGGGGGGGGGGGGGGGGGGAAGAGCGGCGCCGCGCGGGGGGGAGTGGGCGGGGAGCTCCGACGGAGATACGGGCGAACTCGGTCCCACGCGCCCGCCAGTCGCAGCTGCAACGTGCGGGCCATTCGGGTGGCAACGCCCATCTCGTCCGTCGAGATGTGGGGCACCCCCTCTCTCCACTCTGTTGCAATGGCGGTCCGCCGGTGTTCGTCGGCCGAGATCGGCGAGCTCAGCCTAGGCGGCTCCAAACTCCCCCCCCCCCCCCCTTCCCCCCCCCCCTCCCCCCCTTCCCTTCTCCCCCTCTCTCCCCGCCCCCACTCCCTTCTTCCCCATTCTCCTCGCCCACCCCCCTACCCCCAACCCCCCTTTCGTCCCCCTCCCTTCCCCCCCCCCCTCCCCCACGGCCTCGAGCCAACCGCCCTCGTGTCCTCCACCGCTCCTCCCGAACCGACAAGCCCCTCTCCCTCAACGCTCCCAACAAAGACGCACAGGAACTCTCCCTCGTGCCTCGTTTTTCAACCCGAATCTCCGCCTCCCGACGCACCCCTCGATCGCCTGCAAATGCCTCAACATCCAATGGCCTTCAGCTACGCTCCCAATCCGTACGTGGTCCACCGGCCACCTCTCGCTCTCCAGCCCTCCGGCGCTTACAAACGGACGCTCGGATACTCGATGGGGGATGGACTCATGCCCGCCGTCGTTGGTCAACAGCAGCCCAGCCTGAACGAGCAGGTCGAGGCCGCCCTCCGCTACCCTGTACGCCCGCATGGCCCGCGAGGTTTGGAGCAAGTCCTCTTCATGCCTGGGGTGGACCCAAACTTCTACTTCAGCGGCGAGCGGAGGAGGTGCCGCAACGCATGCAAGGCGTGCTGGGAACGAAAGTCGCGCTGCACCATGCTCAAGAACGGCTCGTGTCTCAACTGCGTCGAGCGCAACCAGGAGTGCATCCCGCGGACCCACCTACGGAAGCGCGCCAACCATGGCGGCGAGGTTGCTGCGCCAACGTCCTCTCCCGAGCTCTCTGACTCGGAACTCCCAAAGGCCAAAGAGTTCAAGATCATTGCCGACACATCCCCTCCTACGCCGGCTACGCCGTTGCCGACAAACGTCTTTATGTGTGCACCCAGTCCGATGGCTGCTGCTTCCAAGGGCGACCTGGGTCTACCCCAAGCACCTCTTTGCGGATCTCCACCCTTTTACCTCGGTTCTCGCCCCGGCATGGTCATGCCGTCGTCTCATCTGATGCAAGTCCACAGCGGCACGCAAGCCATGTTGGTACCCACTTCCGTCATGCCACAAGCCGTAGCGCGACCACCTCTGCCGAGTCCCAGCCTCGTCACTGCTGCCGGAGTGCCCGCGGCGGTGGGAGGCTGGCAGTGGCAACCGTATGCTTATGCTGCCTGAATACTCGACTGACACATCCCTGGCATGGCTTCCTTCAAGACGCAGCTCTGCTCTCCGACCGGGATATTTCCCCTTCCCGAACGGGGTACTTTCCTTTCTTCTCGTTCAGCTGTGTCATGGAAACCGAATGCAAGCCTTTCACAAGAGCGTTTTTCACACCGCTCTTGCATACGTCCACTGGCGGCAGATGCTGCCAACCTCGTGTGGTGATGACATCGCCGACAGTGATCACAAACATTGGCAAGATGAACTCCAGTCCGATGCATGCTTCCCCGATACGGTCTCCTATTCCTTCGGGCTCCCATCCATTTTCCTGCTGGGAGCCGAGTTCATCCGGCACTTTCTGGTTCTATCCCACGACGTCCGTGACTGTGAGGAGGACACCCAAGCGCGAGCCGTCACGGCTTGGCAATCCCAACGCTTCCTTGCGTCGAAGTTTTCGTTTCGCAATGAATTCTCCACAAGCAAAAGATTTACTCGAATTGTCGCAGTTGCAATCTAGCTGTAGTCCATAGATGATTTGGCCTTGGCTGGCGGATTTAACTAGGTGAGATTTGTGTAACGTGCGTCGTGCTGACATGACGCTCCTTTGCGCCATCGAGCGCAAGAGGTCATCATTCTCAGGGAGTGGTGTCCTGCCGTTAGCAGGCGAGTTGTCTTATCTATTGGTGTGCCGGCAGCAAGTTCGTCTCGGCGAGCGATGGACGAATGCATGAAGGCAAGAGATGTGCTTCTTTGGTATTAAGAAAAAAACATCTGAAGAATCTGCGCTACACACCTACTGTTTATAC
Organism: Isochrysis galbana; assembly: GCA_018136815.1. Taxonomy (NCBI): domain Eukaryota; phylum Haptophyta; order Isochrysidales; family Isochrysidaceae; genus Isochrysis; species Isochrysis galbana. The sequence goes on from CM030936.1 coordinate 4,722,848, forward strand.
TGTTTACCGGATTTCCCTTCCCTATCTACACCGCCCTTAACATCCCTTCCCCCCCCATCTCTTTCCCTTCCCCCCTTCGTTCCTTTTTCCTCGGTTTCCGGGGTCCGGCCCTGGTACACTACCTAGGGCCTGGTTCGGAGTGTGGGGGCCGGGCAGGCCTTTTGAAGTGTCTCTCTTGGGGCACATGCCTACTTAGGCTCTCGGTGGGCGCGTGAGTTGTCTAGGTCTAGGTCTCGCGTCGTCTTAAGGGGTTTCCTTTGGCCTTTGGTCATTTTTTCCCGGTTTTATTCACCCTGGCTTCGCTGTTCCCTGTTTTCCTCGACGGCGTGTGCTATCCTTAGCTTGGTCGCTAGCTCCACTAGCTCCACGCTTGGTTTGAGCCCACCCTCGTCGTTCATGTTATAGACAGGTCTCAGGTCGTTTATGTCTATCCTCTTCTTGGGTTCAACCTACTTTTATAAGTGGGGGTCAATGGGGGCCTCGCGCCCCCCTCTCTCCATTGCGGACACCCCCCGGGGTGGGCCCGTACATTCAACCCCAGCCCCTGCCCTCTGGCAGGGGCAGGGCACTCATCAATACAGCCCAGACCCCTAGTGGGCGCGGGCCGCGAGCCGCACTCCCAGGCCCGCATGGGCCTGCTCTCGTACTGACTTCCCCCCCCCATCCCTGGTCGCCAGGCAGACAGGGGCCTCAGGGCGGCACCCAAGGCCAGCGAGGCGAGCGAGGGAGAGGCAGGGGGGGCCAGGGGCTGAGCCCCAGCCTCCACTGCCCCCTGAGCTGCCCTTGCTGGCCCTCTGGGCGCCCCTGAAGGACCTCTGAGAGCAGGCCATGGCGCGCCGCATGGCGACGCGCCGCAGGGACCGGGGCGGAAGAGAATGGAACGAGGGAGAGGGGGGGATTTGCACCCCCCCCGATGGAGTGTGGTGAGAAACGAGCCCCGTTTGCGTTAGCAAACGGGCGAAGGGGGGCGGCTGGCGACAGGAGAGGCGAGAAGAAGGGAGTGGCTCAAGACGTCCCTGTGGCAGGTATCGGGGGGCGCAGACATTTATTTCTTCGAGGACCGCTCGCGGCGCGAGCTGTAAGGGCCGTTCTCCTTTTTTGACGAGAGGTTCCTCCCCCCCCCCCCGGTGCTTTTTCCCGGAGAGTCGGCCGGCGTCGACCGGACCGCCTCAATGGGTTTTCGCTCATTTTAACTTGTGGGAAGTTAGAATGGGAGCCGGGGGCCTGCGAGGGGGGAGATGTGGAAGGGTGCATAGGAGTATGTATCTGTGACAACAGCACGCGCCAAGGTGTACGGGCAGGTGCGCTGAGGGCTGTCGTGTTAGTACCGGGCTAGTGAGAGTAGTGGTACTAATGCTCAGATAGATTATTATTATATCCTCTTCTTGGGTTGTCTTCCCATTCCCGCTTGGGCAGTTCTTGCCGAGTCGGTTTCGTGTGCGGAGAGTAGCGCTTTGCTTAGTGTGGTGTATCTTTCTATTATTCGTATCAGTACTGATTCTTCCGAGAAGTCTATACCGTCATAGTGGATTCTATAGAAGTTTGTGATGATGTATGATGTATCTCCATGCTAGTAGATATGATGCGTATATCGCCTTCCTTCGGGGCGTCTCCTCTTGGGAAGATGAACAGCCGTCTAGCGGCGTCTTCCCGTCTAGCGTGTATTCGTCCGCTATAGCGGGTATTCGAGTCTCTTGTTTGATTTGTATCCTTCTCCCCATTGTGCCGGCGGGGAGGCGTCTAGGTTCAAGGGGGCATCGGGTGATCTTTTTCTGACCACAGGTGTGCCTAAGTATGAAAGTTCCGCCTCGTACCATACGCCCTTGATTTTCGCGTAGTATTCTCCGTCTCGCGTTATGCAACTAAGTTTATACTTGGTTGCGATGGAGCGCGCCGCCGCGGCTCCCCTCTCATTCGGCCCCCCCACCGAGGGCGGCCCCCATGCCCCCACGGATCAGTCGCTGGCGAAGCGGCCGCGTCCACCATCGGAGGCCGAGCAGGTGCGTGCGACCCCGGTCGCACCACACGGCCCGTGGCCCCGGCCACACCACCCACAGCAGCCATGCTGGCCCCCATCTTGGGGGACAGCAGGCTGCAGGACACACAGCAAGAGCACCAGACAGGCAGGGCCTGCGCTCCATTGGGCATGCCTTATGGCAGAGGCGCTAAACATTCAGCTAGCGAAACAAGGACCGGACGCGAAACTAACGTTGGACATAGCCCAGACACAAAAAGAGCTTGCGGAAGCCCGCAGCAAAGTCCCACTGAAGGATCTCCCGCTACACCGCCAGCTCCGGCGGGAGGACCTACATTCGAAAGAATTCTTCGCGCAACTTGAGACGCGAAGATGGAAATCCAACGTCACCGAGCTATTCCGAGCAGACGCGCAGACATGCGACAGAGGGGGCCGACACAACGAGGGCAGATCTCGTTGGGGAGCTATGACCGAAAGACGAGAGAAGACAAAAGACGGTCATGGAACATTTGATGACATCGAGAGAAAGTAAGAGAAGAGGCGGAACACCAATCGACGAGACCTTAAGGCTTAATTAAAATAACCCACAACTTATAAGTAATAGCCTGTCATCGTATGGAATACGACAAGCAGGCGACAAGGTAGGTGACAAAGTAGGCGGATAGCCAGAGGTAGAGGGTGGAGGGGCGAAACATTCCCGCCCAACTCTGCACAGCCTACAACTACAAAGCAGAAGGGGCATAGAACATAGAAATACAGAAATAGAAATAGAGAAACGTAGACGTAGACGGCCTCTAGAACAAAAAGGTCGATCGCGGAGGCGACAATCTCCCGTCAACTCCACAAAATCTCTGCCGAGTTGTCCTTTTGCGTGGCGGTTTGAAACTCTACCCATGCAAAATCCCTCTAATACTGTCTACTCTACTGTTATACTGTTATGGCCACGGTTGTTCCATGACGGCAAGTCAACTATTTTAAGACCACAGGATGGTGGTGGAGGAGCACACTGCGTCCCCTTTTTGTTTTAAACACTTAGTACGGAGACGGGGCGCGGGAGAAGAGAGAGGGGATCCGATCGCCCCAACGTCGAAACCGCTCAGCGGAGGCTTGAAGAGAGGAGAAAGAAGCCTTCGTGAGTGAGAAGAGACACGACGGTTACGATCCTCCCGCCGCTTCTTCTTCTTCTTCTTCTTCTTATTCTGACAATATCTCTGCCCGTCCCTCCGAATCTCCGCTACCCTTCTCTCTCTCTCTCTCTCTCTCTCTCTCTCTCTCTCTCTCTCTCTCTCTCTCTCTCTCTCTCTCTCTCTCTCTCTCTCTCTTCTTCTTCTTCTTCTTCTTCTTCTTATTATTATTATTATTATTATTATTATTATCTCTGTCTTTTTCCCTTTTTCTCCCTTCTCTCCCTCTCTCTCCCTCTCCCTCTCCCTCTCTTCTCTCTCTCTCTCTCTCCGCCCCGCCCGCCCCCCGATGCCTCCCTCTCAGTCCGCAGGTATCTCCAAGCCAGACAAAAGGATGGCAGAGGAGGCAGAGCGGCAAGCGGCTGCCGCCGCGAGGTCTACCGTCCCTCCCGCCGAGCCAGCGCGCCCGTCCGACGCCGATTCCTCCAGCAGCAAGGCCTCCTCCTTGCCCAAGAAGCTCTCCCCACAGCCACCAAGCTATGGAACCTTTGCCAACCCTTTCGATAGGATGTACGAGGACGGTGGGGCCTACGACCCGTTCCTCGCCTCGTTAGGGGCCGGCCTGCCTCCAGGGGCGAATCCCTTCTTAGACCCATTTACTGGCACAAGCAGCGGCTATGCATTCCTTCCCCCCGGCGGTTCGGCCAATCCGTTTGGCCTTCAGGCGGCCCAATTCGGCTTTGACCCGTTCGATCCCTTTGCCGTCGATCCCTACGGCCCGCACGGCGATCCCTTCGCTGCGATCGCGGCGCACTACGGCCTGCCCCCACCGCCGCCGCCTCCACAGCAGCCGAAGAAGCCTACCTCGGCGTATGTTCCAGATCCGATCCCGCCCTTCGGCGCAAAGGTCAACCCCTCGGGAGCTGCACCGCCTCCCGGCGGCTTTTCTTTCAGTGCCGGCCCACCTCCACCACTCCCGCCACCAGAGACCGTTCCACCCGTGAGCAGCCGAGACGGTGCGGGCAAGGTAAGGGCAGAGGCGGCGCCCGCAGCCAGCAGAGACACGAACGTTCCTTCCATCTCATCTTCAGTGGCGCCACGCCAGCCGCCGCACCCACAGACGGCGCCCGCGCTCCCTACCCCGAGTAACGATCCGCAGCAAAGGGCGGCAGCAGCTGCACAGGCTCGCGCCAGTAGCGCCGCCAGTCGGACTGCTGCCGCAGAAAGGGCTCCTGAAGCCGCTGCTGCCCCAGTACCGGCTGCTTGCGCTAGTGCGAACGCGCTCAGGAATGTTGGACCGCCTGTGGCGAGTGGCCCAGCCGCCGCTCCATCTGGAGCCTCGGCGGCAGGGGTCACACGGGAGACCAAAAAGGCAGGCCCAGCGCTTCCGTTCGACGTCACCAGCGTCAGAGAGAAGAATCTATCAGCGAGCATGGACATGGCTGTCGGCGCGCCCATACCGCCCGAAGTGCGCCGAGCCTTTGCAGCGGTTGACACGGACCGAAGTGGCTTTGTGGACGTCAAGGAGCTCCGCCGTCTTCTACCACTCATCGAACAGCACTTGGGCACAGGTGGAGCCCGGCGCACCGCGCTCTTCATATGGGTAGCATCCTGATTCCCCGCGCCTTCAACCATCGGCGGCCTGGCCTTGCTTACTCGTCTCTGCCCCTCCACGTGCCAGGCCTTTCTCGGATCGACACCGAGGCGCTTCTCCAAAAGTATGACGCCAATTCCGACCATGTTCTTGATGTGACCGAGTTTTCGCGCCTCGTGGCAGACCTTCGCGCCTTGGCCAATGCTCGGGCCAACGCCCCATCCTTCCCCGCTCGGCTTACCCCAGACAAGTTCCCACGCCCTGGCGCGTTGCCCGCCCCGCCATCGCAACGCGATGTGCAAATCAACGTGGCGGCATCGGCGGCGGCCGCGGCAAAGGCGGCTGCTGCGGCCGCTGCAAGTGCTGCGACAACCGCAGCCCTCATCTCGGAGTGTAAGGCTGGCACCGACAAGACGCACAAGGCGATGGCTGACAGAGCGACGGCCGCTTTGGCGGGACTGAAGAAAGCCGCCGATGCGGTGCGTGCAGCCGATCGCTTCTCCACGCTCGCCGATGTGCATCCTGAAGGTGGAGATCAGCCTTCTCTCGTGCAAAGCCTTGAGGCGATGCAAGCGGCTGTGAAGAGTGTCACGGCGCCAGCCATTGCGGCTGCAGAAGAGGCAGCTGGTTCAGCGGCCGCTCTTTTTGAAACCCTCGGCGCCGGAGGGGATGGGCGCGTTCAGGTCTCCCGCCTGCATGGAGCTCTCGAGTCGCTTGCCGCTGTGGCGGACGTGGGCGACTTACTCCAAGCGCTCAGTCGGTTTGACCGCTCAGACGAGCTTACGCTACACCAGTATGCCGACCTGGCGAGGGAGATCAAGGTCGCGAGAGAGATACGGGCGCGTGCATCCAGCGTTGCGTGTGGAGGTATGGGCCAAACTGGCACTTCGTCAAGTAGCACCAGGAACGCACAACATGACCAGGGCACGGGTGACCTGGGCTATCGCAAAGGGGCAAGCAGCCACTGCGGCCGTGGAGGGGGCGAAGCGGGGGTGGGGCGTGTCGAGCCCGCCCGCAGGTCGGTGCGCGTCGCGCCTGGTGGGTCGGCAGAGTGGCACTCCACTTCTGGCGGTGCGAGCGGCGTTTCGCTGCCCGTCTCGGAGGAGGCCATGTGGGAGGACCTGAGAACCACCAAACGGCTGCTTCGGCAGATGGCTCGGGAGCCCGGCGGCCCCCTCGAACGCGCAGGAGCATTCCATACATCGGGAGGGGATGCTGTCTCTTGCTCGCACGCACTACAGGCAGCTGCTCGGCTGGAGGAGCTGCACCCCGACGGCGCCTTCGCCGAGTTCGGAATGGAGTCATGGTGCCTCGAAGATTCCAAGAAGAATCGACCCCTGCTCGCCGACATCGCCTCGCTCTTGTTTGAGTGGCCTCACGCGGCCGTCCGCATCCATGCTACTCAGCCTTCTTCGTCTGCTTCCAACGCGTCGCTCGCCAAATCGTTTCGGCTCTGGTTTCCCAGAGAGCATTTGGACACCCAAACAACGGTCGCACAAGGGCGAACCGTGTCATGCCGTCGTGTGCTTCTAAACTCGGGGATAGAACCAGAGAGGATCAGGTGAGCGCTTCGCCCAGCACAATGGAACGCTTAGTCTCTGGGTGTGGCGGTTGGGCGCCGCCAAGCTGATGGCGCGATATGAAATATGCGAGTCACTCATTGGCTCACTTCCCCACCACGATCCCCCTTTCTTTGTTGGACTCAGAGCTTCTGCCACGGTTGCCTCGCACTCACTCCAGCCAAGCGCTTCTAGCCGCGTCCATTTTATGTTCGAGCCTCTGCGTCGAGATGAGGACGACGTGACCTCCACCTTACGCTCCAGCACAGCGCATGCCACGGCCGACGTCACGGGGCGCGGCGGAGGCGTCGCCATGCTCACGCACACCACACCCCCGCCTCGTCATTCACACTCCACGACTTATACATTGGGTCCGCACTCGCCATTAGCTAGCGTGAGTGACCAATCCACCGGAGCTTCGATGAGTGAGTCAACTGGTGGTCCAGCGTCGGCCTTGCGCACGTTTCGCGCTGTCGCACACGACCCCGTTGACAAGGCTTCTCGAGCTGTTGCTGGGGCCTACGTGAGCTCGGAATCCGCGCGCGCAATCAGTGCTCCCTTCGTCGATGGCGGCAGCGCTCATCGCTTCGCAGGGCAACAGCTGAGCTCCGGCCACGGGGCCACCCGACACTCTCCATTCGGTTCCTCGTTTAGCTCAGCGCACAGTGCCTCTTCCGGTCGAGTGCATGCGGGCAGCATCGCAGCCGGACGAGCGCAAGCGCAGCGGCCGCAGGCAGCCGCTTTAGCTGCTGCCACCTCATCGACGGGATCAGCCATGGGAGGATGGAGCAATGGCCTCGTCGATTCATCGGCGAAGCGGCTTTCAGCGGCGCGCTCCTACTCGCTCAGGCCAACAGAGCGCTCATCGCTCCACTGGACTCACGGTTCAGCTCCCGGGATGTCCGGTTGCAGACAGCTAGCTACCAGCGCATGTGCTCACGGGCACGCTACACTACCAATAGGTGTCGAGACGTTTGTGGCTGCACCAAATGGGCATTCTCAGATTCCACCCCCAGGTTGGGCTGGCGATCAGAGTGCGCCGGACACTGCGGCTGACGTGCGGCAATTGCGCGCAGAGATGGCGCAGCTTCGCGCCGAGGTGGGGCGCGCCGCGGGTACTCGTCCTCGTGAGTCGGTCTACGACATCGAGGTCACGACAATGTCAGGATCAGAGGGGTTGAGGCCTGGGACGATGCAAGGCGTGCGTTACGACGGCGCGCGGCATGCGACGGCTGCGGTTGGGCGTCCATCCACAGCTGCCTCAGCCAGCCGGACGCGTGGAGGGCCTGGGAGAATGACGCAGGCTTCGGGGGGTCCATCGCATCAGGGGCTGCAAGCGAAACATCGGCATACTGGTGTGCCCATCGGTGCTACCACGGGCAACGGCGGGCGACGCGTGGTCTACCGCTCGGCTGTCGAACGAGAGGGCGACATTGAAACCGTGATGATGTTGCCCTCAGAGGATGATCGCTATTAAGTTTGTGGCTACGGAGAAGGCGACGTAGTGGCAGCGGTTGGTACGTGGAGCCTGGAGGTTTCGGGCCGTGTTGGATGAGCGCTTTCGTCCTGATATCCGCGGGCTTCTTGCGCGTGGCACTGCTACCTAGCTTTGAATGGCTTTCGGTTGCTCATCGATTCGGTTTGCTCTGTTGTAACAATTGCCACATCTAAGAGAGCGGGCGAGAGCATAGGGAGCACATGAGGTGCTGTCATAATTTGGCAGCCGCCCTCACAAAACACGAGCGCGTTGTAGCGAGCGGCGGCTCGGCTCGCGTCCGAGCGCGGGAGGGCGTCAGTGGCTACAAACACACCGCAGTGCACAGTGGCCACACAACGGGGTTCGGGCAAGCTGGAGTGGAAGGGGCGCCATCCGGCCGAGGGTGCAGGCGAACGGTTTTCTGCGCGTTCGCGTTTGTACTTGCGGACGTGTTTTTCTGGCTATCAAAATCTGCCAACTTATTAATTCGTGCGGGGTTTTTTCGCGCCTCCACTTCCCTGGTCCCTGGGCGTGGTCTGCCATGTGCCACGGCCGCGTGCGCAGGGCACCATTTTTGCGTAGCACTAGGCCTCTGCTTGCAGCACCTCGAGAAACCTATCCATAGTCCATAGCCTGGCATGTGCGCACAACGCGAGTGCGCGCCGAGCTGCGGCCGCTCGGCGGCGCCGCTCGGCGACTTTATTTTTGGGCCATTATGCATGTAAATTGTAAACGACCACACAACTCCTGACTCGAGCAAAAGCGGCATACGCACGAGCTATGGAGGATGGAGGGCCGCAGCAGCCGCGTATACGCATACGGACACAGCTAGCACATCGTATGAACACGCCCAAGGCCGAAAGGACCGTGCCGGCAAAATCGCTTTTCGACAAATCAACAACATCTTTCATCTGGGCTCGTCGGTCATTATGAACACCATCTCGGGCATAGCTTCAGGTGCAGGAAGAATGGCTCGCTTTTCATGTGTCTAGCTACAGTCTGGCCTCGCGCCGATAAGGAGCAAGCTTCCTCGTACATTTTCGAGCCGTGATCATGAAAGCGTCCGGATCGTGTGCGGATAGCTGAGTACCCCAACAAAGGCCTGAACTCACGCGTGGCGCTAAGCACAAAAGGAACGGCCATCAGTTGTACGTTGTGGGCTCTGGCCAGGATGCCCTATCATCGTGGGTGTCGTACATCTGGACAACGCACAGTTGCCCGTCTTCAGCCACACAATCCCGCCAGGTGAGCCGTTGTGTGCGCAAGGGCACGAGCTGACTGCGGCAAGCTTTCTGACGTGCTGCGCGCTCCGGTACGGGACGGCTTCGCCCCTTCTTCCCACGAAATGCTGACTGAATGCGGGTCGCCGCACCAACCCACTCGAGGAACATGCTCACCTCTCCGTGATCAGCGAGCCATTGCAAGCGGCGGATGCGCGCAGTGCGTGCTCGCACGTATCGGCAGATGCGACGATGCTGCCTTCCCCGCCACGCTGCCTGAAGTCGTGTCGCCTCATAGTCCCAAAACATGCGAGTGCGGATCTCGTACGCGTGCTCTGCAAAGGGCTGTACGGGCGCAACGGGCTGCCTGTCCGGGTTGCCCACATGCAGCTGCACAGTGCTCAACAGGTCGCTCTGAGATGATGTAAGGAGGCCACCTGCGCTCCGGCTACGAACTGGCGACCTGCGTTGCTGTGCCCCAACAAGGGGCGAGGCGCGACTTTGCTTCGCCGAGCCGAATGGTCGGTGAAGTTCGTCGGCCGAGGCAGAGCGCCGCATCGCCGACGTGCCCAATGCGTACGGCGATGTTGGCCTTTTTGTCAGGCCGGCGCTAGCGCGGTTGCCGAGCGGGGAGCTGAACCTGTTGTGTACCGCCTGAGCAGCAAGTGCGAGGATTGACTGTGCCTCGGCTTGCGATTTGGAGGTGAGAAGGTCGACGAATGCGAGAAATGTGGCCGTCTCACCGCTCGCCGCCTGCGCAGCAAGCACCGCGCTTCGGGGGCCGGCGCGCGTCCCACTGCTGCGCGGCCGGCTGCGGTGCACCTTGGCCTGCGCCCGCTCTTGCGAGCGCGCAAAACCGTTGGTCGAGTCGACGCATGGGCCAGCTCCGTGGCTGACGTCTGCGGAGGATGGGCGGACGTACATCATCTCTCTCCCTGCGGTGAGCATGGAGGCGTACCACGGAGGGCGGCAGAACGAGAGGAAGAGGGAGAGGGAGGTGGGGCTGAGGCGAGAGGCGGAGAGGAGTAGGAGGAGAGGGGGGGCGGGGGTTGGGGGGGGTGGGGGGTGGGGGCGGACGGGGGGGCGCCGTGGGAGAGAAGGGTGAGAGGAGGGGGAGGGAGGGAGGGAGAGGGGAGGGAGGGAGGAGGGAGAGAGGGAGAGGAGAGAGGGAGAGCGGTGCCGATCGATCCCTCTGCCTGTCGCTTCTTAGTGTTTCCGTTACGAGAGAGAGGGAGAGAAGAGAGAGCAAGAGAGAGAGGGAGAGAGAGAGGGAGGGAGGGAGGGGAGAACTCTGGTTTCTAAGGTGCCCCGTCTCTCTTCTTCTTTGGGAAACCCTGTGCCCCCACCAGGAGGGGAGGAGGTGGACGACGTCTCTCTCTCTCTCTCTCTTCCCTCTCTCCTGCCCTTCTCTTCCTGCTTCTTCCCTTCCCCCCCACAATATATTTCCTGTTTATAGACTATACTGAAGGCTATTTATTGAGAAAAAGGAGACAGAGAGAGAGAGAGGGAGAGAGAGAGAGAGAGAGGGAAACAAACTCAAGAGAAGAGAGAGAGAGAGAGAGAGAGAGAGAGAGAGAGAGAAAGAGAGAGAGTTCCCTTTAGACTACACGAGGGAAGCAAAACGTCTCTGAGGCTGAAGCAGGCCAACGCCCGCCGAGAGGAAGGGAGTATATAGACTTTACTTCTACCGTCGCGCGATTGGTCGAGATGGCCATATCTCCGCCCCCTCCTCTCCTCCTCCTCCCCAACTTCCTCCTCTCCCTCTCACCTATCACCTAGAGGGGGTTCTACTAACTACTAAGCCCGTGAATACATAGGTTTGGTCTGGAGCTAACGTGTTTGAAGTAGATCGTGCTTTTCGGCGATCTTGATACATAGAGATAGTGCCGCTTCGCAACCTGTTGTCAGTGTCACGTGTTATCTCTATTCAAGGGTTTTAGCATGGTTCAAAGTTGAAGAACGGAAAACGGCCGAGAGAGGGATTCAGGAGGGAGTTCTAAGAAGTAAGGCATGGAACATGTTTGTAAGATACCTAGATATCTACTATATAGTCTCGCATTTTCACTATCTACATGTACCTAGATGGCAGCCGGACACTATCTACATGTACCTAGCAGGGTTGGGGTAACAGTACTATTATAAGCTCTCAGTATCAGTAACAGCTCCAAAATGTCAAACCACTGATATCAGCTGTCAGCTACTGGACTACCATTAAAGAACCTGATCTACTAATATAATACTCTTTTACGGTTAGAATCGTCACGCGCGAAGGCGAAGAAGGACCCTTGGCGGCTTGGCGGTTGTGCTACGCGCCACCCCCTCCCTCCCTCGCCCTTTCCCTCTCTGCCCCCCTGCCAACTGAGTGATGCTGGCGTCGAGGGAGGACAACGCTCTCGTGGAGAGAGACAGGGGCACCGAGCTCGGTGCTCGTGCATGGGGTCGTGGCCCCATCGCTAAGCTCCAGGGCACGCAGCTTGAGTGGTCGACGGTGATGGAGGCCGCAGGCAGAGCAAGGGACATCAAGAAGAAGCAGTGCCTCTTTTGTGGCCTGCACTTCACGGGTGGCCCGAGCCAAATTCGGTGCCACCTTGATGCCTCGCTCACGCCACGCTCGATTCGCGCGTGCCAGCCGTCCGCGGAATGGCAGGATCGCCATGCGGCAGTGGTGAGCGAGCTGCGGCAACGCATGGGCATTGCATTTGAGGCGAAGGAGGTAGCAGACAAGCAAGAGAAGGACAAGATGGAGCGTAGGATGGAGACTGCCGCCAAGCACTTTGGCATCGTCGCGCCGGACGAGGTTGCGCAGGCATGGCTCAAGGTCGTCATCCAGCGTGCCCTCCCTCTCGATCTGTTCGACGATGCAGCCTTCCGGGCGGCCATCATTGCCACCGCAAAATGCGGTAAGCAAATGTACCCAACTGTGGGTAAGGCTGCGCTCCCGGGGCGCTGGAAGATGACAAATAAAATCTTACCGGCCTTCGATACCAAGCTTGACGGCAGGGTCAGGGGAAAGGTCATGGGGCTGGCGAAGTTGACGGGCATCGTGCTGCAATCGGATGGGTGGACGAGCGTTCAGAGCCGCCCCATTGTGAATGCGATTGCCAGTCTCCCCGCAGGCTCATACTTTCTCGAGGCGATCGACACATCCGGCGAAACGAAGGACGCAACGTTCATCGCAAACTTTATTCTGAAGCACATCAATGCTCTTGGCCCTGAAATGATTGTTGGTGTGTGTATGGATGGGGCGTGCACTGCGTCGTTTCCGATGATCCAAGCCAAAGCTCCACATGTATTCACATATATTTGTCCTGCACACACTGTGGACAATTTCATTAAGAATGTTTGTTCTGATAAGGCAACCGTTCGTATGAAGGGCGTGGACCGTGAGTTTGATTGGGGAGAAGATGGATTCGCCAAGTGCATCGACAAGGTGTGGGACGTCGTCAAGTTCGTCATCTACCATCAAAAAGTGCTAGCGAGGTACAGGTCCTTGGCTGATGGAGTGCCGGTAGACAAGCGTCCAAAGGGAGGCACTGAACTTGTACGCTATTGTGAAACACGATTCGCGTCAAAGCTGCTGATGTTGATTCGTTACCGGAATGTGCTCTCTATCTTGGATCGGCTCTTTATCGACGATGAATTCGAGAGGTGGATGTCAAAACAGAATCGCGAGACCAAGGAAAAAGGAGCTGAAGCAAAGAGGACAATCAGAAACGAGAACCTTGCCGACACGGTTAAGGTGTGCATTCGCGTTTTGGAACCAGCACTTGTTTTGCTCAGGATGCTAGATGGTAAGGCTGGTGCTGCGCTCGGTAAGGTGTACGGATACATGTTGCAGCTCGACTACCATTACAGCCATCCAATCGAGGGTCTGCATGAAAGAATCCGTCACAAGATACACGCCATCTTCATGGCTAGATGGGAATACTTTCACGTGGATGTTATGACGGCTGCTTATCGTTTCGAACCCGAGTATTGTCGGCGTGACTTCAGCTCGGATGAGGAGGCGCAGGTGCGCTCGATATTGCGCCAGATGGCGACCACAGAGCATCCATACACAGCGCTCATTGCTGAGAAGGAGGACTTTGAGGAGGCACTCCTTTGTGGATCCCACGATTTGACGGATGAATATGCGTTTTCGCAGCAAGCGCGGTCGATGGCATCATACAAGTGGGCGAAGGTGTACCTTCAGCCTTGGAAGAACCTGTGCTGGGCAGTCGTACGCTTGCTCTCGATGCAATGCTCTGCGTCTGGGTGTGAGCACGCTTGGTCCATCGAAGGATAGATTCATTCTAAGAAGCGCAACCGCCTTGGGCAGAAGACTGTCGATCGGCTAGTTCGATCTCACACAAATTTATCGTTGGAGGCTCGTCTTGAGGAGTGGGAGGCTACGGTATTGCCTTGGGAGTTGGAGATGGTTCCCGATGAACCGGAGTCGAGCGGCAGTGATAGTGAGTAGTGAGGGATCAATCAGGTGATGAAAATGGGTGTGGGTAGTAGGGGGTGTGGGGTGTGTCAGGGTGAGAGTGAGAGCCTGTCTGCACTCTCTATCAATCAACTATCGTCATCGATCCCCTGATTCATAGATATCCATCATAGACTTGTATATCGAGATCCGTCTACTCCTATCCCTATCCTGCGCTCAGCGCTCAATCAACTACCATAGGAGAGGGAGAGGGAGAGGGAGAGGGAGAGGGAGAGGGAGAGGGAGAGGGAGAGGGAGAGGGAGAGGGAGAGGGAGAGGGAGAGGGAGAGGGAGAGGGAGAGGGAGAGGGAGAGGGAGAGGGAGAGGGAGAGGGAGAGGGAGAGGGAGAGGGAGAGGAGAGAGGGAGAGGAGAGAGGAGAGAGGAGAGAGGAGAGAGGAGAGAGGAGAGAGGAGAGAGGAGAGGAGAGAGGAGAGAGGAGAGAGGAGAGAGGAGAGAGGAGAGAGGAGAGAGGAGAGAGGAGAGAGGAGAGAGGAGAGAGGAGAGAGGAGAGAGGAGAGAGGAGAGAGGAGAGAGGAGAGAGGAGAGAGGAGAGAGGAGAGAGGAGAGAGGAGAGAGGAGAGAGGAGAGGAGGAGAGGAGAGAGGAGAGAGGAGAGAGGAGAGAGGAGAGAGGAGAGAGGAGAGAGGAGAGAGGAGAGAGGAGAGAGGAGACAGAGATCGAGATAGAGTGTGGAGCGAGCGCGCGCGCAATAGAGCTAAGGCTAAGGAGTTTTGTTTTAGTCCGGGCACTCTCATACTCTCATGAGAGCTGATATGAGTACTGATATTAGTAATAGCTCCAAAACCTTGAGAGCTGATAAGCTGTTACCCCAACCCTGGTACCTAGATGGCAATTTCCACTTGGCTCAATAACACCCAGATATTAGATATTAGGCACGAGGAGCGCGCGCGGGGGCGCGGTGCGGAACGACGGACCACGGAACAGCGAGCACAGGGAGACCAGCCCAAGGAGGACAGATGACGAGTGCACCTACGCGCCATCTCTCTCACACTCACACACTCACTACACACTCACACTATTCATAATTGATAATTGGCTGCAGCAAGCAGAGCATGCTCCAGGTCCAGGGTTTCGTCGACGTCGACTTGCGAGGCCTTCAGGTCATCGTGAAGTTTGCCTGCCTTGGAGGACATGCGCTCTGCGCCCGCCGAGCTAGAGCTAGCCGGCCGTCCGAGGTACTGCCGCGCCATCTTGGCTAGCGTTGGCAAGCCCTCAGGCCGGCCGATGGTCACATCCGCTGGCGAGTGGTGATGTGGTGATCGCGGGCGCTCTCCACCACGCCTGAACACATCCAGGTCTCCAGGTCCAAGTTGCTATCTTCTATCTTGCGGTACGGCTGCTGCATGGCGGCCGACATTCGGTTGCCTAGATGTGAAACACAGCCAAACTTAGAAATAAAACAGCAAAAACAGTATTTTTTTGCCGTCGAAAAAAAACAGTGTAAAAACAGATGTGATGTGCGGGGTAGGGGGGCCGCCCGAAATAAATCAGCGAAAAACATATGTTTTGGGCCTCCGAAAAAAAACACTGTTCCTGTGTTTCACATGTAGGTTCGGTTGACTCGGGGGGGGGCGGGGGGGGGGGGGGGGGGGGTCGCGGCGGGGGCGGGGGCGGGGGGCGGGAGGCGCAACGACCGTATAAGTCCGGTGCATACTACAAACATATCGATATCGAGAAGATATCTAGGTATCTAGACTATCTAGGTATCTAGCGGCCAAAACCACCATCTAGATGAATCTAGATGGCTGTGGAGCACTATCTACTGTATCTAGATGCCTGAAAATGACTATCTACTTGCATCTAGATGGTGCTGGTGGGGGTGGGGGGGTGTTTAGGCCCAGGTCAGGATTTCGGAAATTTTTTTCAAAATTTGGGGGTGGGTTTACTCACAGATTTCGGGGCGAAATTTCGCAAAATTTGGGGGGCTCCTGCAGCGCCCTCGCAAAATTTGGGGGTTCCTGGAGCCCCCCCCCCCCCCCCCCCCATCACTCCCATCACCCCATCCCCCATATCCATATCCTAACTTAGGGGAAGGGGGGCTCCTATACCCAGGGAGAAGGGCGGGGGCGGGGGGGGGGGGTAGTAAGTAGTAAGGGCGGGAGGCGGGAGAGAGAGGGGAGAGGGTAGGGTAGTAAGAGTAAAGAAAGGGCGGGATAGGGGGGGTAAGAAAGGGCGGGAGAGGAGGGGTAGTAAAGGCGGGAGAGGGGGGGGGGAGCCGCGGGGGCGGCGGAGAGAAGAGAGCGAGAGAGCGCGAGCGCGATCCGCAGACCGCAGACCGCAGACCATCATGTTTGGAGATGGACAAATGAGTGCCTTGGCCGATCAGATTCAATGTGGGTTGATGTTGCGGTATAATCACACCCCGGTGACCTTGAGTAAGGAGTGAGTAATACGTTAGTAGAGTACGTGTGTGATGTGTGTCAT